>NESQ01000799.1:0-12851 GCA_003070745.1 Tuber borchii | reverse complement strand
ATATTTCCAGGGATTGGGATTATGGTGGTAGTGATAGGATTGGACTAGGTGGGATTGGTATGTGGGAGAGGGTTGTTTAGACATAGACTTGGGGGCGGTACTTTTATGTTTGTTTTCGGGACCTTTGATTCTCTGCGACTCTGGGCAGTGGGGGTTTGACTTCTGTCACGTTTTGTGTCTTTCTAAACCGCGTGATGGCCGGTCGGATAATATTTATCTTGTTATCCACTACTTAGGTTGTTTCTGTGTTTTAATGGGTCCCCAGAGTACAGCACCTGGACAGTAAGCGGGGGATAGGCGGGGCATTGCGATGAGCTCAATGGCGCATCTCGGGATGGTCTGGTGGTTTGAGTGTAATGGAGTAAAAGCTCGACAGGCGTATGTGGGAAAAAAAATTGGACTCAGAATATATTAAAAGGAGGTATTGACGATGGGGATCTGCTGCAACCTCGAGATGATCCTTGACTTAGCACTTTCTTCTCGGTCCTCTGGGGTCGCCATGGTCTGGATCATCTAAAATCACTCATGTATCTCGGCCGTTCGGTTGAGAGGTATCGGAAGAGTACGGCCGGAAGCGAGAGGTATCATGAGTTAAGAAGAGTGTGGATTCAGAGGAAGCGAACAACTTGTATTCTAGTTGAACAAAGAGAGGAGAGTTAAGAGAGAAAAGAAGAAAAAAAGTGAAGCAAAATGAAGAAGCAAAACGAGAATGCTAAGAGGAATCAGGGGGTGAAGCAAAAAGGTCACGAAGTGTCACTGGTGACCGCAGCAACAGAGAATGTCAGAGGATGGCCGTAACTACGATTTCCAGTACGCTCAATGGAATATAAATGGTAGCTTATCATAAACTCACTACAAGCTGTTATTTGGCCAATAGTAGGAGAAGTGAACACCTCTGCGGGGCTGGGTGAATCGTGGAATTAGGCTCTCAAATTAAGTATGAGGTCCAAACCCCCTGTAGGAAAGGAAATGCTCCTGTTAAAATCAGTCTACCCACATTGGGCTCGCCTTCTGATTAATTCTGTCCCAGATGGTTGTTCCATTCGGGAGCTGATTTAGCGCCGCTATGGGGCTCCATCCTCAGGGTTTGTACCGTACCATAAAACTATCATATAATTTACTGGGCGGAGTTGGCTGTTTACCTTAAGGGAGTATGCCCTTATTCGAATAGTAGCAATCGAAATTTATAACCTTACCTCTCATAGCAACGTAATCACAGAGATCGCACCTCTCGCTCTACCCATGCTAACATATTTCAGACAAGGAGCGAGAAGGACAAAAAGGTGAGCAAAAGAATTCAGAAACGGGGATTCCCACATGGTCACCCACTGTAGCATTAACCGATCGATAAGATGCTTGCTTATCGTAGAGTGGACGGGCATCCTAGGGTACCTAGGGTCTGAAAAACCAAATTGCTTGTCAGCCCCTAGGGACAAATCTGCCTTTTTGTTAGCCGTTTACAAATCAGTGCTTATCTTATCTCCAATAGGTGTAATCTCAGATAAGGTCAGTCTATCTTGGCAAAAAATGTTCAGAGGGTATAGGAAAATAGTAAAATGATGATATAGAGAGTAGTTAGTAATTAGTATTGTGCATGGTCAAAATTAACGGAAACAACGGTGACAACAAACACACAGATATGAGAACCCCAAATATCCAATTACCCTAACATCAATCAACAAAAATAATTAAAAAATTTAATAATTTAAATACATATGGGTTCAAGAAGGGAAGACTGTCAACTATGTGGGACGGGCAAATGCAATTGTGACTGTGCAAATAATTGCCATAACTGAGTAATTGACTATATCAGACTTAAGATGATATATTAATTAAATTCAACAGTTTGAGAGTCTGAAACTCTATAATAGCTCCGGAATATTTTTATAATCTTCATTTTAAAGACTCAGTACTATAATCAATTTCTTCATAGTGTACCCATATCATTCTCTCAGGTTATGCCCAGAATTTCTCAATCACTTTTGGCTTAAAAGAATTTGAGAATTCAGGGAGCATATTATACCAGTCTCAAATATTTCAATATTGTTGTTATCTAATTTGTTAGTATATCCTACTTTATGTCGTAAAATTTAATATACATGATTGTAATTGCCTTGAGCTTTAGATTCTATAATGACTCACCAGTTTTATATTGCGTTTGAACACCAAGTCTCAGACTTTATATCAAAAATCCAAGTTTCCAATCAAGGATCCCACTTCTGGTACTTGCTTCTACTTAATTAAAAAACTACTTTTGTTCTACTTCACTTGCTCAATATTTCTATATTTTTGGTACCTAAGTGGGACTAGTATTAGGTGGGTGATTCCAGAGTGAAAACTCCTCTAAATGAGATTAACACTTATGTGTTCTTGTCCTATAGCTGTAATTAATACTAGGTATATTATATGTAGACAAAATTATCTGAGTATAAAAGACATATGACATCCATATTTCTCTCTACAATCATGTATTTTTAATACAACTCAGAGCTATTTCTCTAGCTTAATCAGTTACTAGATTCTAATCCAATTGAGCATGTTTGATTTTTAGTCAGAAACAAGCTTTAGGGATATTATTCTAACTTAACATCAGCAAATAAGTTCTCTCTCATGTATTACCTACATATCTCCCTGTACTTTCTAGTAATACTACCTCTCCCAGTTCCTCCTATCCCTCATACATCTACCGCCTTCTCTAAAGGTTCAAGAGGGCTTCCGACAGCCCCATATATGCCTTCGATGCCATTTATCGTCCACTTTTGCCTGTGGCCCCCAGAGTGCCCCACTAGCGAAGAGATTCTGCAAAACTGACTTCTTTTTATTTTTGCCTTTCCACTTTGGTCATTTTGGCCGTTCTACATCCACTTTATACCTGTGCAAGTTCAGAAGAACATTGCCTGTCTTAGCACCCCATATTGCCCTTGCCGTTCTTCCTTCCTTTTGGTTTCTCCATTATGGATTCCATACTACTGGGGACATTCTTCTGGTCATACTATGAACTTTCTACGCTCGGTGCCCATCAGGAACAATGTCGTTTCACTCAGCGCTCCATATCACACTTAACGCTTTCTCTTTCCCTTAATTTTTCCATTATGGAATTCGTCCCCCTGGGGACATTCTTCAGATTATACCATACACTCTCTACCCCTGTACCGTTCTCACACAGCGTTTTCTTTCAAAAGTATGTGTGTCAAATCTGTTTTATGTTATTAAAGCTCGTACCATTTGTGCCTCCTATCATCTTTTTTCGGACATTGATGATTCGCTTTGCGATTTCTGTAATACTCCTATATATTGCCTGGGTTAGTTCACCATCTATATCATTAAGGGTCTCATAACCACCACTACACGTCCCCTTTATACCATTTTTTGTTTGTTTCTTTCTACTATAATGTTTTCAATAAATTCTATTAAATATTTCTAAATCTATCCTACTATATACATACCAGCGGTTGTTTTCCATCTCAGTTGTTTCGGGTAGTAAATGTGCCATGCGCATGATACGTTTGATACCAATAACTATCTTAGTTGTGCTCTTGGGGCCCTTCATAGTCGTGAATGTAACTGTAACAAGTCTAATTATATCGCTGAGCTTCACTGAATTCTCAACATATAGCTTATCTACTAATACCAGTCTATCTACTAAACTCATGCTTGGGTCTCAAACTTTTATTATCGAGACCAAGCAGGCTGGATAACAGCCTTTTAATGTCCAATGAATATTTCTATTACCTGAATCCGCTCATACACAATCTTCCTGCTCTACCAGATTGACCTTCAACGCTGGGCTCCAGTATACTGAAGAAGATGCCAAGTGGCCTCTCTCTCATCCTAAAAGATCCCTACTAGGACACATAAAAGATGAGATATCTCAACTGAATACTGTTTAACTGAATCCATATTAAAATGTTGACTCACTGATGACTTGGTCTATAATAATTAATTAAAAGGTCTGGAAAATTTCTCAAACTCTGATTGAACTGGGAAATGGTTTTGACAGTTGGTGTGAAACCTCATGGTTGTTTAGTTAATGATATTACAAACCTGGTAAGGTTTGTAGGTTTTTACAAGATATCACTGTTGGGTAGTTTCGGGTATTGGATATTTCACGCCATGACTATGTTCGGTCATAGGATCTCACATATAAGTCAAGCAAGACTTATATTTAGTTAAGTTTAGTTTATTTGATTAATGCCTCACTTGAGTCATATGAAGTTATGTTTTGACATGAGTCATGATAGGGACTCATAGTTATGTTTGGATTACTAAGCAGATGCGCAAAAAACTATATAAGGAGTACGAGTGGAAGAGAGTTAGTTCTTTATGCAACCAGTAATAGCCGGTTACCCTCCTATTTGCTTCGCTCATAGTCGGGATAAGCAAGTGTGACGGAAAGGCAAGTGTGACGCTCCGGTTTTTTTTCTTTTTGTAGGCCGAGCCTGGCAACTTGAATCCTCCAACCACCCAAACAGCACATCAAAATGTATCAGAATTATGCGAAATATGGAAGGTATGATGGGTTTAATACAAAGAGGACAATGTAGCCAATTGAGCACCTGCTTTGGCATAGCCAGTGTGGGCCATATATTATGAGAATGACCTCACAGTTAAATTTACTGTCGTGCTGGAGAAAAGCAGTATCAACACTATCCTCCTGTGTGGTTAAAATATAATAAAAGAGAAGAAGCTTGACTTAACACCAGAATTAATGATGCAAGTAATAGTACCTACTGCTAGCCACATTTGGTTATAGTATTAAGGCATAAATCTTTAATAATACCTAATTCCCAATATGGGATTAAATTAGAAGTACATCTTCTGACTCAATCGCGAGAAATACGGACTTCGTAGCCCGTAATTAAAGGCATGTAGCCACTACAGTAGTAGTTATATCTGGTAGAGAGCTAGTGATATGTAAGTCTATTGACAAAAAAAAAAAAAACTGGAGCATCACACTTGCTTTTCCATCACACTTGCTTATCCCAACTATGAGCGAAGCGAATAGGAGGGTAACCGGCTATTAATTGTTATATCCTATTTAAAGTTATAATATGAGAATACGAAATATCTTTATTATATTCTTAGTTATTTCCTACTTCTTGAAGTATCTCACAAGAGACTATCTTGTTAGCAAGATGCATAAGATAGCTAATGATACTCATGACTTGATCTTGTGGTATTAAGAAGAATATACGTACTCAGAGTCTTAACTAAGGAAGACTTAGCGAGGAATAAGAGGATATTACCTGTTGCACTACACCCGATGGGAGTGCTGCATAATCCTTAGTTGCGTCTTCCGTAATACCTAACGATATAATGGAGGACGATCACTTAGACACAAAAGAACTTGACGCAGATACTGAACAAGTACTCCTAAATCTCCCAGAAGGCTTAGGAGAAGCAGTCAGTAAAGGACTCTCTGGAGTATGCTCTCAAGGACCAGTTAGTCCAACCACAGAATTGAGAGCATTATTAGGGCGACCTGAAGAAACAACATCACTGCCAGATACAAGAAGAAATACTCTGTCTCTTAATACAGGAGTAGATAGCCCAGCACTGGGTCTGACAGGAGGATGAGCAGCAGGAATGCCAATAAATTTGGTCAGAATGTCTGATGAACAGATATAACATTGTGCTGAAAACAATTACGGACAATGAAAACCCTCGAGGACTGAAGGTTAAACCACCACCAGAATACAATGGAGAACCATCATTACTACAGACATTCATAGTACAAGCTAACTTGTACTTCGAGGTAGTATGCATTATAGGGCGGGGCGGGGTGGGTTTTCTCACGATAACCCCGCTCTCACTATAGCCTGGGGTCAAAACTTTGCCCATTCTCTCAGCCCTGTCCTATATGGGGCCCGCACAAGTTATTGGACATGGTATGGATTTTTCTTTGCGTGTTGATTGACTAGATAGGGCTACATTATATTATCCCATCCATTTAGTGTTCGTTACGGGCCTACGAGCCCCTGCAAACTCGGGGCTTCCAGTCAAATTCCCCACCCTGCCCTGCCCAATGGCCCGGGGCGGGGGGCTTTTCTTTTTATTACCTGCCCCTGCACCCTTCCAGGTACCCGCCCAGTTCATGGCCCAGAATAGCCTGCCGTAAATCAAATTTCCCCATCTGGGGCCCCGCATTTTCTGTAATTCCCCGCTGAAGCCTTATTCTTTTTTGTATATTCCTGTCCACTTGTCCTCTCATATACAAAATATGCCCATTTCACTGCTTACTAATATGGATTCTATTTTCACTTTACTCAGAAGGCCCGTCTTGATGTCCCACCCTTATCTCTTAGTTTTCTAGTATTTAAGGTGTTAAATCAGTTGTGCCACCATTATGTCTACAATTATACATCCAGAATCATACACACAGAATTTTGTACTCAGAACCATCGACCCACATGATACGCTAAGGACCATAGGCTGAGAACGATTGCCCATAATCATATACCAGGAATCATTTGCCTGAGCCATACACCGAGAATCATGCATACACCCCGAACAATACACCCAGAACCATTGCACAGCATCATACGTCCAGAATTTTATGCCCAAAATTATACTCCCAAAATCATACAACCAAAATCATACACTGGCACCCAAAATCATATGCCCATAATCATAAGCCCGAAATCACAGTGCACTTAGTTAGTAACTATACAGAGTCAATCACCTTATCAGCTTGAGGTAAAAGATGATTTGGAAGTATCATTAGAGCTTTATAATATATATTCATGCAAGGCTACATGTGTGAATCAGAAGAGATAAAATACCCGGCCCCCTTCAGGAGGGTCCTATATATACAATGACAGAAAACATTTAAAGAGAAGGTAATTCTGGATGAAAACAAGAGTTAATTGAGGACAGGAAAGCAAAAGATAATTCCTGGACGTGCTTAGGCCCCACCACTCAGGCCTGTACCCCCAGCTCCCAACCTGCCACAACTACCCCCGGAGCATGTGCAAACTGAACTCGTCCACCCAGTCCCACAACCACTACCTGCCTGCCTACGAGTCCCACTACAAGCAGTCCAACAGGGTGTGGGCGACCCCTGAACCGGAGTGTGTGGAGTGACTGCTACTACCAGTTCTAGACCGCCCTCCTCCATCACCCTGAGAAACTGTACCTCCCATACCACTGCCAGTAGCACTCCCAGCAGCACCCCCTGCAGTACCCCCAACAGCCTCTCTAGTAGCCCCGCCACTCTCATCCGCAGCAGGACTTCCAGCAGCACCCGCAGCATTACTACTCTCATTGTCTCCCCTATTCCCTTGTGCGCCAGCTGTCCCATCACCGCCGCTACCAGTACTACCTCCTGCCACTACTCTCGTATTCCCACACTGGTTCCCCCCCATACCAGCCCTCCTAGCACCACTGGTACTGCTACTGCCACCAGTCCCACTAGCTCCTCCAGCTCCAGGAAACAAGTGACGGTGTACAGGAGGGCGAGGGTTGCCGTCAGATCCGCTGTCATCGCTATTGCTATCAAGGCCACCACCCTAGGGTGGGAGATGAGGAGGGGCATCAGCAAAAATAATAATATGCATCCTGAGCGTCCTGTGCTTCTGACGCTCGGGACGCTCAAAACTTCAACCGCGATGCTAGACGCAACGTCCGTGTGATGGTCGGTCTGGACGTCGCCATCCCCATCACACCGCATTCTGACATCATCCCGACGTCGATCCCTGCTTCCTCTGCTTCCTGAAGACGTCCAATACTCCGCCACTGCGTCCTGGCGCATCCTGATTTTAGCCTCTCTCATCCTAACGGACTCAGATTCTTGCCTCTCGCATCCTGACGGCCTCAGATTCTAGCCTCTCGCATCCTGACGGCCTCAGATTCTAGCCTCTCGCATCCTGACTGCTTCAGATTCTAGCCTCTCGCATTCTGATGGCCTCAGATTCTAGCCTCTCGCATCCTGACGGCCTCTGTTCCTCGCCTCACACCTCCTGACGATCTCCTTCTCGACTAATCGTATCATGATACAGCTTACTTTTGCTGTTACGTCCCGACGCTACTCAGTGCTCTTTGGACGCCTGCAGGATACAATATGGGACTAGGCCAAAGTCTCCCGACGCCGTTGAGAATCTATACGTCTATCTTCCAGACGCCTTCGAGATTGCTACACATCTTAGACGCTGGTTCACGACTTCAAGTTCGTCACTAGTACTAGTACTCCACGCCTGGTTCTCTATTAAGCTTTATTCCCATATTTATTTTATCTACTATTACATTATGATCGCCTCGACGTCCCGTAGCGATGGGCACGATGGACACAATTATGCTCGAGCACCGTGCATGATCGTGCCCATCACTACATCCTGCTCACACCGCTCGGCCTACTAAATCTATTTATTCTATATGACCTCGTCGCCGTTTTGGCGAATGTTCTCCCCCGCAGCTGCCTGATCTTCCTGATAGTCAACCAGGTTCAGGGAGAGGCGACTGGCTAGATCTAGGTTAGCAGCACTCTCCTGCTCCTGCTCCAGCGTCAAGTCTAGCGAGTCATCAAAAGTCACCGACTGAGAATCCAAGCCTGGAAGCGCCCGAGAAAAAAGGCCCTCTGGCTAAAGTCGAATGACTTGGCGCTGTCCTGCGACGCATCTTGACTCTCCTGGTATCCTTCTGAGCCCCTTCCGTCGGTGTTGATTGGGGTCGGTTCTTGCGCAGTTGCTCGTCTGGGCTCCTGGCTAGATAGCTCACACTCCAGTTGACTCTCCAGGCGTCCTACTAGGCCCCTCGCGCCAGTGTCGATTGGTGTCGGTTTTCGCGCAGCGGGTCATCTCGGATTCCGGCTGGATAGCGGATGCTCCAGTTCCGCGTGAACTGCCTTATGATTGTTGGCAGAGCCTTCGCGCCTCTCCTCCAGAACTTGATTTTCTGGGTTAACCTTATCCATGATCGTCTCACGCAGATTCTGGAGCATCAGCTCTTGCGTCGGCCTTGGGAACCCCCCCATGTGTTCCTCTGCCGTAAGAAAAGATCTTGCGAAATTTGGGAGCTCTCTACGTCTTGAACGAAAGGAACGAAAGGCCCGGACATCAGGAAACTCTTACCTCTGACGGCCTCAGACTTGAACACTGGAGGGTCAATGAGTGCCCCCGTTCGCCGCGCACGCAGGGTATGGCAGAGTATTGCACATGTGAGGCAGACTATCGTCTCATTGAAAGAGTCCAAAAAACCTGGGTTTAAGATCCCCACCGTTCTCTTGCCCTCGAAATACTTACCATATATTGCGTCGGCAATCTGGGGCGCAAGGAACCGGAAGGTTATTTCCTACACCCAGTTCATAGTGATTAGTGATCCAAAGTGCAGGTTTCACAATCCGTGATACCAACCTCATATCCATCCGAGGGACACATGAACCTGTCCTCTCAAGGAGGTATTCGACCCTACGCGGGATGGCTGTCGGGTCACCTGCGAATTCGTAGAATTTCTTTATATTATTTTTTATATAATATACGAATTGCCCCCGCACGGCCGAGTGTTTTTTGCTGTATCTTTGATAGTTAGTAAAACACCTTGTATCTTATCACGTCCGAATGCACTTACAAGCTCAAGACCATTCTCGGATGCTTCAATATTCCTGGCGTCAGCAATCTCATCCTGCATGTGACTCCAAGCACCGTGCACCGCTGACGTTAAAGTAACTGGGTCCAGGAGTGGATCAACAAAGAGGGTGTACTGAAGCATCAGATACTTTGCCACGACTACTATTTCTCCTTCTACCCCGATCACCATGTTTCGCCGTGAGTTGGTTACGCCCCTGATGCGCCTGGGCTGTAGTGGGGTTAGTTCGCTTGTTGGTGGGCTCAAGCTTCTCACACCAGATGTAGTAGTACTAGGGATTCCAAGTGGAGACGAATACCGTGCGGTACTTGATGACGGGAATGCTGGTGGGGTGTAGGCCCTGCCAGGAATTATCCTTACACGAGCCGTGGGGGTCAGCCGGAAAAGAGTTGCATCCTGCAATCCGAAGGTGGTCGAAGGTCGCACGGTCCTTAGGTCATTGTTTCCCTGTCTCTCAGCCATTTGAGACCCCCGAAGCCATCCGGATAGAGTGCCATCTCCACCATTGAGGACCTCTACATCAGGTTCGGTGTCTTGTTCCATTTCTTCCCTGTCGTCTGAATCATGGTTCTCCTCATGGCAACTATCGTCGCTAAGATACACAGGTTTCAGATGTCTATGTCCATCAGGCTCCATCTCAGGTTCGGAATACGTGGTGGTCTGAATTGTGCTCCTGCGTGGGTGCTTTGGCGGTCTTCCTTCAAGAAGTCCGGCAATTGGGGGTGGGGAAGAATTCCGACTTGATAACTGGTCGTTCAGTGGCGTACTATGGAAGCTGCATGGTTCATTCTGCTGTGTTCCCGATCCAGACTCCTCCGGTACAACTTCGCATCCATGTCTGTATTGATTGTTTGCTTGGGTAGTTGGTTGACTGGATCCCATGGTGTCGGGTACGGCGCAGCGCCTAAGGCTGTTCAGATTGCCTACTCGGGGAGTTGGCTGACTGGATCCCATGGTGTCGGGTACAACTTCGTGCCTACGGCCATTCAGATTGCCCACTTATGCACTTGGCTGACTCTGTGAATTCGCATGCATGGTGGGATACTGGACTGTTAGTGAGCGTTGGGTAAGATAGGAATCAGGACGTATGACAATTGAAATATATATCCCTAGTTGTGAAGGCTAGGAGTCTATGTAGATTGTTGTGTTGAATAGGACGCGTTAGGTCTTATACCCATACACTAAGATTAAGGGGGGTTGGTAGCCTTACAGACTATCACTTAGTATGCAAGAGAAAGCGACGCCTACGCAAAGGGGGTTTGGGAGTGTTTAATACTGCGTTCGTGATCTAGGCTTTCTTGAATCTCATAGGACCCACTGGTCCGTTGTGGAAAATATTAGACGAAATGAAGGTGTCTCTAGTGTCGGGGCTAGGCAAAATCTAGCTGCAAGGGATGTCGTTTAGCGATGTGGTGAGACACTCGCTATGCAAAAAGATCACAAGTAGTATCTATTCTCATCTCTGAACACCAAATCAGCAGCACTGAAAGCACTAGAAACCGTATGTAAGGAGTTCACGTAGCGAATAAGAAAACACTGTCAGTTCACGCCAGACCGGATATAGCCATGCACAGTCTATCACTCGGTATGCAACTGCAAGAATTGGACAGGCAACAGGCTCAATCCTGTGCCGGCAACCCAGACAATCCAAGTCCTGGAGGGCTCAGCACTTTCTCGCGAAGAGAGTTAGATGGGTTGAAGGAGTGCGCGATGCGAGTAAAAATTCACCTACGAAACTGTGTTTTCAGAATTGTTCTTGTGCTTTGGAGAAGACATACTGATCTATAGGACTAGACACTGACAATTTGGTACTCGGGAATCAGGAAAATTATGTGAAATGAAAGAGTCGCCGACATGCTGGCTGGGCGAAATCTAGCTTCAAGGGGTGTCGTTTCGCGATATGGCGAGACACTCGCTACACCGAAAGAAGATTAGGAGTATTTACCCTCATTTCCGGATGTCGAATCGGAGCGCTGAGCGCCTTAGAAACTGTACCGTATACCAGGGGCTCAGCTTGCGAATAAGCTGACGTAGTCGGTCAGTTCACGCGATACCGGATACAGACGTGCACAGACTATCACTTGGTATACGAGTGAATTAATTGGCTGGGGAACGGGGTTTTGAGAATGGTAAAACTTGCGCTCACGACGCAGACAATCTCAACTCCCGGAGGGCTCAGCAGAAAGTCATGAAAGAAGAATTAGTCGAAACCGAGTCATCGCACATCTCATTCGCCACGCCTAAAAAGACTTGGCGGCAGGTACCCTCATCTCCCGACGCCCAATTAGCGCAGCTGAACCCAATGTAAAAATATGTAATAAGACTTGGCGGTATGTACCTTCATCTCCCGACGCCTAATTAGCGCAGCTGAACCTAAAATAAAAATATGTACTAAGGCCACAACCTAGCGATAGAACCAAGCAGTTTGTGGACGCTACAGTAGCCTGGATAACATCCTAGAACGAGATGTGCGCCGATTACTAGTACGTGAAAAATTCGAAAGGTAGCGAATAGCAGGTGCCGAAGCAACTTAAAGGGGGCCTCTGGGTTTGATTACTATTACTATTATACAAGTGACAACAACCCATGAAAATCTAAAGAATGCCAGACAATTAGAAAAGATGCAAAAAAAAGGGGAATTTGGGCGGTAGAAAAAACCTGAAGATATTTATGTTCAGCGACGTCCGCGGCGACTTGGCTCACGACGGGGGATAGACGTCGGGGGTTCAGGCTGGTTGTGCCGTTTAAGACTAGATGCGTCAGCTTGGCCTTTGACATTTTCTTTTCGACAGTGTATGTCGCATTGAGGTGGGTACTAGCATCCCAAGTTCCGGCTGCAGTACCGGTAATTTGCAGGGGTGCAGGGGGGCTAGCTATACCGGGAGAAACGCTTGTAGGGGCAGGAGCAGTAGAGGTCGTAGGAGCAGGCGGGGCAGTCACTGCTAGTGTAGAAGTCTCGGGTGTGGGGTAGGGGACGTCCCATGATGAATATCGTGATTCTCAGATTGTTCAGGTTGGGAAACAGGGCTATCGATGGTGCCATCATGCCCACGAGCGTGACGATGACGCTCTCTTTGTTTGGCGCCAGAGTCGCTGGTCCAGTTCGGACACCACAGTCGGTGGTATAGGCTCAGCAGCCACAGCCTCGGGATTCCTTAATAGCTGCATCGTCCAGTGATTCGCTTGGACAAAATCCCTCATTGATCTGAGTTGTTCTTGCTCCGAGAGCCTAGGGGGCCCGGTGCCTGGGTCCCTATGTTCCGAATCCAGGG
>NESQ01000798.1:0-13037 GCA_003070745.1 Tuber borchii | reverse complement strand
CTATCCCCCCCTATAGTTAGTCTTCTGTTTATCTCATTTGCACCTTTCCCAAGATGGAATGATTACTGATCGCTATTGCTAGATTTCTTTGGATTTCCGGTCTTCTGATGGCACGCTAAGAACATCCTCGCCGAATTCAGGTTGTCTTCTGCACGTCCTATTTAGTCTTTTTTACAGAGAATCAAATTGGTTAATAGCATGCCTCCGATTCGTAGTCGTGGTCGTGTCACCACTGCCATCTTCCGGACTGAGCTCAACCTCACTGGTGAGGGACGAACCGTGGAAGGGAGGAGATACCACACCGTTCGCACATACATTCTCCAGAAGTGCAACGAGAGGAATATCACCTCTCGCACGCAGGCCGTGACACTTTGTGGAACGAAGTTAGGACGGAGACCGTCGCACACATTGCCCTCAGAGGCTTCCGAGCCAAATTCAACTCCCCCCGGAACGGCCAACATCGGGCCTTCCCCGTTGCTCTGGATCCTCTCATCTGGACATCCTGAAGAAGGCAGCTGAGTCTCTAGGAATGCCAGACTTAATTCTGATGCCGAGGAAGAGGGGGGAGATGGGGCGCTGGCGGTGCATTGGATCCGGATCGAGAGACGAAAGGGCCGTTGCTCGTCCCCAACCGACCGTTCACGAGGAGAAACCGGTACGAATAATATTCATTTTGACCACAGGTGCCGAGCCTGGGCAGGCTTGCCAGGTCCCATGGATATACCGTGGTAATAACGCTATGCCAAACAAGAGTTGGCTGGCGGTTCAAGGCACTACACTTTACAGGAGCTCGGCGAAGCTGCCTGTCCGTACGTAGAGGACTGCGAGCACCGCCCGCAGTTTTTTGGAATTGTCCGCGACATTCAAGGCCTGAATGTCACTCCCGATGGGCCGACCAGATCGAGTTGATCGATGACCATCAGGTCAATGCCTGGCTTCGTCTCTCCCCGTGCTCCACCCTTACTGTCGCCTGCTTCCTCCACTGAGCAGCTATTGCCCCTCCTGATGGTGGGGACCCTGTTCGTCCCAATACACCTCTTGTTGGGTACAGCCGGAACTATCTCTTCCCCGGCCAATTCGACGTCGCCGAGTTCTACACTGAGCCAGAATCTGACTCTGATGAGGAGGACGATGTGGAGCTCCATGCAAGGCACAGAAGGGCCTTTCCTAGGTCCCACAACGGCTGGTAGAGGAGAATTCTGAGCAATGATCGTAGGGTTGTTAGGTTCCAGACCCACTCCCGGGAACTGATTTCGCGTGCTCGAGTGAGGCAGGGGCCGGCGTATATCAGTCGATATGCAGGACAAGATGTCCCAACGGTGGCTCTTCCCCCGGGGATCCCACCTCCCGGGAGTGAGGTGTCAGCACATGACGCTATTGAGCAAGGCGCTGATGATAACGGTGGGGGTAATGGGGGCAATGGGGGTGGGGGTAATGGGGGCAATGGGGGCAATGGGGACAATGCCTAGAGTTTGTTTGCACCGGGCAGCGTCTTCTTTGGGCTTTTGGTTGGTTTTTTCTTTTGTTTCACTGGCTTTCTGAGGTTTTGCTTTCATTTCTAACTATGGGATCAGCGCCGAGGGGGGTTGGGGCTTGTTTGTACTGGGTAGTGTCTTCTTGGGTCTTTCGGGTGGGCTCTCTTTGGTTTTATGGCTTTTTTCTTACTTTATTTTGCTCTCGTTTCTATCCATTTGTTGGGTTTTCTGGGACTCGTTTTGTGCCGAGCTGCGTCTTCTTTGAGCCTTTGGGTAATTGTTCTTTGGTTTTACAGGCTTTGCTTCTTTGCTTCTGCTTTGCTTCTATCTATTAATCGTTGTCTTAATCCTGTTTGTGCTGTCATCCGGCTTTCCTATATTTTACCCGGTAGTCTTAGATTTTAATGTTTTTAGCAGTCTTTGTATTTTTAGAATTAGTTGAGTGCAATAGAAAGCTTTTCTGGGACGCTAAACGTCACTTTTATCCTTTATCTTATCCTAGTATATATAATCGAATCTTTGGAAATGATAAGTAATGTTCATCCAAGCCCCACATATGAAATCCTGTCCCGGCAATCCCGAATAGAGAGTCTCTATTTGGCTCAGAGCCATCCGTGCACGTAGCCTTTGAGACATTTGGAGGCCAAATGGCTGTAGGATAGTCCGAGCCCATGCCAATGATTTTAACGGACCTTGGATCATAGCTAGAAGTCCGTGTAGTAACAATAACATAAAGCTTGTTCGTCCGCAATACGACGCTGTTCGTCCCCAATAGGACACCGTGAGTTCCATTCCTGTCGGAGCTTTTATCTCTACATCTAACTCCTTTTTCTCCTCTAGTTCTTTTATATAAACACGCAATCATGAATGGAAATACGAGCAGGGGTCAGTCACGCCTTCTGGAGGCCAATGTGAGCTCTCCCAAGACTTAAATATCCCATTCTTGACCAGAGTAGTAGGACTAGCCCCCCGAGCCCAGGCATCATCGTCGTGACCTCCAGTTGCCTTCGCGGATCTTTTAACGCCATCACCAGAAACACAACGACGAGTTCATTTTAAGGAAGAGCAACCTACAGATGTTGACGATGATGACATTCGTCCTGGACGTCGCCGATGGGACGAACGATGTCCTACTGAACCACTCCCGCAGCCACTTCTACAGACAGTCAGGAGCCGGTTAAGATATGTAAGTAAATCTAATAATTTTTTCAATTGACATGCTTATAAGAAAGAGAACGGATGACACCTCAACGCCTGTTCTAAATGGCCCTTCACATGGGGTTCTAAATGGCCCTTCGCAGGGGCTTGCATCACAAGAGCAGGCAGCACAATTACATTCCAGCCATCTCAGAGACGATTTATCACAATTCTCACCCTATATTCCTGAAACCCCTGAAGAGGAAGAAATTATGCCGTCCCATTCACGACGTAGTATAGCTGATCCAGACTTTCCAGAGTCTAATATCGGGACCCCTATAACACTATCGGCAAAAAGCAATACATTGTAGGGTGAGGCGAGGGCCATCTTTGAGAACGCTGCAAATATTGTCCGGTATCATACGTAGTTTGTTAATCCCTTTGTAAAGCCTGCTGAAAATGATATGCTTCTGGAAGGTTATTGGGTAAAGGCAGCTAGAAAGTTAGGTTGGGGATATAGGGTAATGGAAAGGCGGGCAAAGGCTTTTGTAAGTCCTTTAATTGACAAAGAACGTCCTATTAGAGACTGATCACGGCTAATTAGATACATTTAGTTGAAATCGAGGCAGTCTAGTGCCAGGTCACATCTAGTTTCAGAGAGCAAGAATATGATTGAGGACCTGTATGACTTCTCGCAAAAACCACCAAGCGAAATAAAGGCGCGAGTTGCCTATTTGCTCGAAAATGATCGGTTTACATGCCACCCAAGTAAACAACAAGTTACTAAACTCCGATCGTCCCTGGTGAGACGAGATAAGGCTTACCCAGACAGGACTCTAGTTGGCGCTTTTCTGCGCCAGAGATAGCAAAACTCTTGTTTCATAAGTGGTATTAGGGTTCGAAAATGCGAGGGAGGACCGATAAATCATTTCTTAATCGTACTAACGACATCCTGATATACCTTACCACGGCATTTCTGTATCATTCTCTGAAGGCTTGGAGTTCCGGATCATTTGTTCAACCTCCAGATTTTTCCGCTCTGACAGCACAAAGTTAGTATTGACTCATTTAAAGGTTCAAATCCGCTGTTGTAAAGCCTATCATACTCACTAGAAAATTTAGATGTCTATCTTCAACAGCGTGCTACCTGGCAAAGACTGCCGCCAGGAGTGCGAGATAAACTCGTTGAAGATACAAAAAAACGTATTAAGAAAATGGTGCGGGAGGGCGGATTGATACCGGATCAGGAGTCTCGTGCCCCACTGGAGGACAGACAAGCCGTAGGATATTTGGATTTGCAGATTTCAGGCGATGAGGAAAGCGAGGTGGTGGACGATCATTCAGATCCCGAAGCGGGGGAGGCAGTTGAGGCTCCCGAAGAGGAGTTGGATGGGGACGCGTAACGTTCTATTTGGGACAAATGTAGATTTAAATAAAATAAACAAATAAAAGAGCTTATTATTATTATTATTATTATTATTATTATTTTGAATATGCCACTTAGAGTTAGACTTCAACCCAGTTTGTGAAAAAGACATCAGGGGAAAGTCGCTTGGGGCCGAAGGAAAGTCCCAAAGAGCTATGAAGAAGGCAGGAAGGCGAGAACAGTCAAGGAATAAGCCAGCGCAAGGCCACACATCATTAAATAATGGACGGTCATCGTCGCTTGCGCCACGAATAGCGTCTGCTTAGATATTGTATACAGGGAGAAATTATTGGGGCTGGATTAGGTCATGGGGCAATGGCAAGGAGGAAGGGGAGAAATAAGCGAGAATTAGGAAAGCAGAAGAACTACGGGGAATGGTGCATTGCGGACGTTGGGAGTCGCGAAGAGTTTGTCAATAGGAAATTTAGAACAGGATGTTTGGATCAACAAGGGAACAATGCGTGGTGCGAGAGGTAATGCCGGATAAACTATAGGGGAAAGGTCAAAGCTGGAATGGACCAGACAACGGCATGTTTGGGCTGTTGGGAAGCATGATTGAGTCGTGAGGCAGAAATCCTCAATGGAACAATTCCTGGTGCGAGAGGTAATGCCAGATGAAATACAGGGGAAAGGGTCAAAGCTGGAATGGACCATACAACGGCGTGTTTGGGCTTTCGGGAAGGATGATTGATTCGTGAGGCCGAAATCCATACCAGAACAATTCCTGGCACAAGAGGTAATGCCGGATAAACTAAAGTAGAAGAGTCAAGCGCGAATGGACCATGCAATGGCTCAAAGAGGACGAACTACCCCCAGAAAATGTTGCATGACAACAAAATTACTGACGAAAAAAAATGCCTGGTAACCCCCGATTTATTCCGGAGTTATGGGGCATGGACAAGAGATACAACAACTTGAGTTTTATAATTTGGCCCCCCATACCCCCTATCCCTCATGAGGTATGGGAGTCAAATGCGAACTTTTGCTGATGTTCTAAATTGCATTAATATCTTTAGGGATGAAAGCAGTAAATACTATCATAGCTGAAGATTATACATGCTATTAGACAACTGTTCACAGTAGTTGAAATAGATATAGGGTACTCAATACTCATTAGGCTTTGAACAAGAGGTCTGCTTTGAACATGAGATAGGCATTGGTGTTACAGATTTTGAATAAATTTAATATTATTTCTCTTTCATTTCAAATATTTTTTTCTTCTTTTTGTTACTATTCTTACTTTATTCAATTCTATGTAGTATGAGAGTTTTTACTGAAATTGATTTTTTTTCACATAATCTTGGAAAGTAGTATTTGGTGTATTTGAAGACTTTGTACTAGCTCTGGTATAAAGACTAGTATTTAACAATTGTATACATTTAAAAATAACAGTTAATGGTAATATCAAGAAGAAACAATAAACTAAATAACATAGAGTAAGAGACTAATATGTAGAGTGATACCTGGTATTTTAGTTAGTGGTTGTAACTAGTAAAATCTCAGAACTTCAATATATGATACAAATCATGCAATCTGAATAATAGAGGAGCTTGATAGTTATATAGGATAACTTTGAGTATAGAATAGAGAATTGCTATTTGGAAAAAAAAAAAAAAGTTTCATCTGAAAGATATTAGCTTTGTGAAGAGGTTGAAATCTTTTATAAAGTGTTAAAGAAATAATATATTTTAGATGATGTTATCAGACGGTCTATATCATCTTAAGTATATTATTTAAGTATCTTAGAATACTGATTACACTTTTCCTCCTGTTTATAATCAGATTACTTTACACTTTTACTCAATAGCTATTTAGATACATTATAGAGGCTGTTCAAGTCCCTGTCAGTCCTTTATTTTTAATCTGTGCTCAGCCGAATACACCTTCTGAATGTTGTACTGGGAAACTATATTATCTTATATACTAAGGCAGGACTTAGCTAATAGCTTACATCAGCAAAAGTTCACATTTGACCCCCATACCTCATGAGGGATAGGGGGTATGGGGGGCCAAATTATAAAACTCAGGTTGTTGTATCTCTTGTCCATGCCCCATAACTCCGGAATAAATTGGGGTTATGGGGCATTTTTTTTGCGTCGGTAATTTTGTTGTCATGCAAGATTTTCTGGACGTACTTCGTCCTGTTTGAGCCGTTGCACAGTCCATTCGCGCTTGACTCTTCTACATTAGTTTATCCGGCATTACCTCTCGTGCCAGGAATTGTTCCGTTATGGATTTCAGCCCCACGACTCATCATGCTTCCCGACAGCCCAAACACGCCATTGGATAATCCATTCCAGCTTTGACCCTTTCCCCTGTATTTCATCAGGCATTACCTCTCGTACCAGGAATTGTTCCGTTGAGGATTTCTGCCTCACGACTCAATCATGCTTCCCAACAGCCAAAACACGCTATTGTCTGGTCTATTCCAGCTTTGACCTTTCCCCTATAGTTTATCCGGCATTACCTCTCGCACCACTATTGTTCCCTTGTTGATCCAAACATCCTATTCTGAATTTCTATTGACAAACTCTTCGCGACTCCAAACTTCCGCAATGCACCATTCCCCGTAGTTCTTCTGCTTTCCTAATTCTCGCTTATTACTCCCCTTCCTCCTTGCATTGCCCCATGACCTAATCCAGCCCAATAATTTCTCCCTATATACAATATCTAAGCGGACGCTATTCGTCGCGAAAGCGATGATGACTGTCCAGTATTTAATGATGTGTGGCCTTGCGCTGGCATATTCCTTGACTGTTCTCATCTTCCTGCCTTCTTCATGGCTCTTTGGGACTTTCCTTCGGCCCCAAGCGACTTTCCCCTGATGTCTTTTTCACAAACTGGGTTGAAGTCTAACTCTAAGTGGCATATTCAAAATAATAATAATAATAATAATAATAATAATAAGCTCTTTTATTTGTTTATTTTATTTAAATCTACATTTGTCCCAAATAGAACGTTACGCGTCCCCATCCAACTCCTCTTCGGGAGCCTCAACTGCCTCCCCCGCTTCGGGATCTGAATGATCGTCCTCCACCTCGCTTTCCTCATCGCCTGAAATCTGCAAATCCAAATATCCTACGGCTTCTCTGTCCTCCAGTGGGGCACGAGACTCCTGATCCGGTATCAATCGCCCTCCCGCACCATTTTCTTAATACGTTTTTTTGTATCTTCAACGAGTTTATCTCGCACTCTGGCGGCAGTCTTTGCCAGGTAGCACGCTGTCGAAGATAGACATCTAAATTTTCTAGTGAGTAGATAGGCTTTACAACGGCGGATTTGAACCTTTAAATGAGTCAATACTAACTTTGTGCTGTCAGAGCGGAAAAATCTGGAGGTTGAACAAATGATCCGGAACTCCAAGCCTTCAGAGAATGATACAGACATGCCGTGGTAAGGCATATCAGGACGTCGTTAGTACGATTAAGAAATGATTTATCGGTCCTCCCTCGCATTCTCGAACCCCGGTACCACTTATGAAACAAGAGTTTTGCTATCTCTGGCGCAGAAAAGCGCCAACTACAGTCCTGTCTGGGTAAGCCTTATCTCGTCTCACCGGGACGATCGGAGTTTACTAACTTGTTGTTTACTTGGGTGGCATGTAAACCGATCATTTTCGAGCAAATAGGCAACTCGCGCCTTTATTTCGGTTGGTGGTTTTTGCGAGAAGTCATACAGGTCCTCAATCATGTTCTTGCTCTCTGAAACTAGATGTGACCTGGCGCTAGACTGCCTCGATTTCAACTAAATGTATCTAATTAGCCGTGATCAGTCTCCAATAGGACGTTCTTCGTCAATTAAAGGACTTACAAAAGTCATTGCCCGCCTTTCCATTACCCTATTTCCCCAACCTAACTTTCTAGCTGCCTTTACCCAATAACCTTCCAGAAGCGTATCGTTTTCAGCAGGCTTTACAAAGGGATTAACAAACCACGTATGATACCGGACCATATTTGCAGCGTTCTCAAAGATGATCCTCGCCTCACCCTGCAATGTATTGCTTTTTGCCGATAGTGTGATAGGGGTCCCGATATTAGACTCTGGAAAGTCTGGATCAGCTATACTACGTCGTGAATGGGACGGCATAATTTCTTCCTCTTCAGGGTATCAGGAATATAGGGTGAGAATTGTGATAAATCGTCTCTGAGATGGCCGGAATGTAATTGTGCTGCCTGCTCTTGATGAATGCAAGCCCCTGTGAAGGGCCATTTAGAACCGGCTTGGGGTGTCCTCCGTACTCTTTCTTATAAGCATGTCAATTGAAAAAATTATTAGATTTACTTACATATCTTAACCGGCTCCTGACCCTCCGTGGAAGTGGCTGCGGGAGTGGTTCAGCAGGACGTCGTTCATCCCATCGGCGACGTCTAGGAGGAATGTCATCATCGTCAACATCTGTAGGTTGCTCTTCCTCAAAATGAACTCGTCGTTGTGTTTCCGGTGCTGGCGTTGAAATATCCGCGAAGGCTACTGGAGGTCTCGACGATGATGCCTGGGCTCGGGGGGCTAGTCCTACTACTCTGGTCAAGAATGGGATATTTAAGTCTTGGGAGAGCTCACATTGGCCTCCAGGAGGCGTGACTGACCTCTGCTCGTATTTCCATTCATGATTGCGCGTTTATATGAAAGAACTAGAGGAGAAAAAGGAATTAGATGTAGAGATAAAAGTCCCGACAGGAATCGAACTCACGCGTCGTATTGGGACGAACAGCGTCGTATTGCGGACGAACAAGCTTTATGTTATTGTTACTACACGGACTCTAGCTATGACCCAAGGTCCGTGAGAATCATTGGCATGGGCTCGGACTATCCTACAGCCATTTGGCCTCCGAATGTCTCAAAGGCTACGTGCACGGATGGCTCTGAGCCGAATAGAGACTGTCTATTCGGGATTGCCGGGACAGGATTTCATATGCGGGCTTGGATGAACATAACTTATCATTTCAAAAGATTGGATTATACATACTAGGATAGGATAAAGGATAAAAGGGACGTTTAGCGTCCCAGAAAAGCTTTCTATTGCACTCAACTAATTCTAAAAATAAAAAGACTACTAAAAACATTAAAATCTAAGACTACGGGTAAAATATAGGAAAGCCGGATGACAGCGCAAACAGGATTAAGACAATGATTAATAGATAGAAGCAAAGCAGAAGCAAAGAAGCAAAGCCCGTAAAACCAAAGAACAATTACCCAAAGGCTCAAAGAAGACGCAGCCCGGCACAAAATGAGTCCCAGAAAACCCAACAAATGGATAGAAACGAGAGCAAAACAAAGTAAGAAAAAACCCGTGAAACGAAAGAGAGCCCACCCGAAAGACCCAAGAAGACACTACCCAGCACAAACAAGCCCCAACCCCCCCCCCGGCGCCGAACCCATGGATAGAAATGAAAGCAAAACCTAAGAAAGCCAGTGAAACAAAAGAAAAAACCACCCAAAAGCCCAAAGAAGACGCTGCCGGCGCAAACAAACCCTAGGCATTGCCCCCATTGCCCCCATTCACCCCCATTACCCCCACCGTTATCATCAGCGCCTTCCTCAATAGCGTCATGTACTGACACCTCACACCCGGGAGGTGGGATCCCCGGGGGAAGAGCCACATTGGGACATCTTGTCCTGCATATCGGCTCATATACGCCGGCCCCTGCCTCACTCGAGGCGCGAAATCAGTTCCCGGGAGTGGGTCTGGAACCTAACAACCCTACGATCATTGCTCAGAATTCTCCTCTGCCAGCCGTTGTGGGACCTAGGAAAGGCCCTTCTGCGCCTTGCATGGCGCTCCACATCGTCCTCCTCATCAGAGTCAGATTCTGGCTCAGTGTAGAACTCGGCGACGTCGAATTGGCCGGGGAAGAGATAGTTCCGGCTGTGCCCAACAAGAGGTGTATTGGGACGAACAGGGTCCCCACCATCAGGAGGGGCAACAGCTGCTCGGTGGAGGAAGCAGGCGACAGTAAGGTGGAGCACTGGGAGAGACGAAGCCAGGCATTGACCTGATCGTCGTCGATCAATTCGATCTGGTCGGCGCCATCGGGAGTGACATTCAGGCCTTGAATGTCGCGGAGAATTCCAATGAACTGCCGGGGGTGCTCGCCGTCCTCTACGTACCGACAGGCAGCTTCGCCGAGCTCCTGTAAAGTGTAGTGCCTGAGAACCGCCAGCCAACTCTTGTTTGGCATAGCGTTATTACCACGGTTTATCCATGGGAGCTGGCGAGCCTGCCCAGGCTCGGCACCTGTGGTCGAAATGAATATTATTCGTACCGGTTTCTCCTCGTGAACGGTCGGTTGGGGACGAGCAACGGCCCTTTCGTCTCTCGATCCGGATCCAGATGCACCGCCAGCGCCCCATCTCCCCCCTCTTCCTCGGCATCGGAATTAAGTCTGGCATTCCTACGAGACTCAGCTGCCTTCTTCAGGACGTCCATGATGAGAGCATCCAGAGCAACGTGGAAGGCCCGATGTTGGCCGTTCCGGGGGAGTTGAATTTGGCTCGGAAGCCTCTGAGAGCAATGTGTGCGACGGTCTCCGTCCTAACTTCGTTCCACAAAGTGTCACCGGCCTGCGTGCGAGAGGTGATATTCCTCTCGTTGCACTTCTGGAGAATGTATGTGCGAACGGCGCGGTATCTCCTCCCTTCCACGGTTCGTCCCTCACCAGTGAGGTTGAGCTCAGTCCGGAAGATGGCAGTGGTGACACGACCACGACCACGAATCGGAGGCATGCTATTAACCAATTAGATTCTCTGTAAAAAAGACTAAATGGGACACGCAGAAGACTAACCTGAATTAGGCGAGGATGTTCTTGGCGTGCAGAAGAAGACGGGAAATCCCAAAGAAATCTAGCAAATAGCGATCAGTAATCATTCCATCTTGGGAAAGGTGCAAATGAGACAAACAGAAGACTAACTATAGGGGGGGATAGCAAGCGAAAAGGGGAGCCGCTAGTGTATCTAGAGAATAGTGGTCAGCTATCGTTTCACATTAAGGCTTTAGAAGAGCTCGTACGAGCCGTGCACAAGTTCATTCAAGAACTTACGCAGCGCTTCATCGTGCCCCAGAAGGAAGTGAGAAAGACCAGGCCTCGGGTTGGTATCTCTAGGAGGCCGAGGAAGGAAGGAAAGGGACGAATTGTGGCACAAACTTACTTTTAGGAGGTAGAAGCGATCGAAAAGCTTCGCTTCAATTAACAGTAAGTTACCGGTATTCTATGGATATCAATCAGTATAGCCTACGAAAGGCCTGAGAACGGCTCATTTCGGAGTTAGGAACGCGGACGAGACTTACTGGTATAGTTGGTGTGAAATGTGAGTGAGACTGTATGATCGCGGAAAACAGTTCTCATTTATATATAACGTATCGTTGTGAAGGGAAAAGTTGCTTTTGGAGGACTAAGAAGGACGATGAGAAGCTGTAGATTGATTAGAAGGTAATGAAGGAGTGGAGAAGGAAAATCCCGGGGTAGCGAGGGTTTATATAAGGAAGAGCGTACTATTCAAGCTGTTTGTTGTAGTATCAAGAGTTCTAACAACTCAGACCAGTTTGAAAGAGACTGTTAAACGTCCCAACTTGAACGTAGAACGTCTTCTGTGCCTGTACAAAAAGTACAGATGTACAGTTGCCGTGAGGCAAACATGTAACAAGGTAAGCTTGTACACTTGAAAAGGTGGGTTGAACAAACATGAACAAGCTTTTCAAGAGTGCTTAAGGTACAACGATATAATAGGCAGGCTGTGACTACCCCTGCTTTCTTGATGTGGGTTCGGATAAGGAATATTAGGGTATGGTAGATGAGCGCTTGCCATTAGGTTTGGCCCTCTCAAAGTCTGCAATACGCCGAATAAAGCACACCTGAGGTTTAGGGTATATTCACGTTGCTTATCATTTTTTAAAAAGTAATTGTAGATATATGTTAAGTAAGGTCTTCTCGAGATTTGTAGGAGCTGTCGTGGCCCTGGCCGTCGTCATGTTCATGCCCGCAGGACCTCTAACGCCTACCTGGATTTAGTCTGAAAGCTAATGTCAAAAGGGAGTTTTGAGCCGCAGAACGTCATTCAAGTGCGATACTAGTACAATCCTGCTCAGGGGAAGGTGAGACCGACACGAACAGTTGGCCATTGAATTACAAACAGGCCACACAACACACCTTGAAAGTTTTTCAAGTTCTTATATTTTTTCTATCCCTTGAAATATCTCGAATTTACTGAACAGACAGTGTGAGACGAATTTTGTCCTATTTGCACCTTTTTGCGTACAATAACATCTATCTATAGCACAGTTCCGGTCAAGAACTAGTTATTCAATTACCACACGCGTTCAAGCACAGTGAGATCAGGCTTGAAAAGTAAGTTTGATTTTCGCATCTCTTTTGTGCTGTGTATCAAATCTAATTTCTTGTAGAATTGGTACAAGAGTCTCAATGCCCGTACTGCAGAAGAAAAATACAAGTCAAGTACATGGTACCGGAAGCATATGGAAACAGCGCATTTTGGCTTTGTACAGCCTATTTCCGACGAAGAACGGCACCGAAATACCCCAGCCTGCCGACTCTGACCTAACCTCCAATCTACACGGGGAAGAATTTAGTACGGCTGAAACGAATATGGAAGCAAATGAGTTCGATCTCTAGGTAAACGCTGCCGATCCGGACGTCGGAAAGTCTTAATTCTTCAGACACTGAGGAAAGCACACCATTGGTTGGACTACCGACCGACGACGCACCCCACTGCGGAAAGGTCACTACAGGACGTTATATAGTCCGAAAGATCTGAAGATGAGATGTGGTCACCAATTCAGAAGCAAGAAGGACTTTGAGCTTGCTCGGTGGTTTATTGAAGCAAAGGTACCAAAGGATCACATGGATAGATATTTCAAGAAGGATTGGGGCCTGAGGGCAGTAATATTAACTCTGTTATCGGCTCCTTGATGCCGTTGATCAGTTGGAATCAGGTATGGGAATGAAGAGCTGGAAAGAGGGGTTTGTATCGTTTAGCGAAGCTGT
>NESQ01000797.1:0-13076 GCA_003070745.1 Tuber borchii | reverse complement strand
ATTAGAATCCGCAAAGGCGATGAATGGAAAACAGCTTTTCGAACTCGATATGGCCTTTACGAATATAAGGTCATGCCTTTTGGTTTGTCAATGCACCAGCAACCATTCAAACCATGATGAACGAAATCCTCCGCGAATTTCTCCACCATGGAGTTGTCCTTTATATAGACGATATCCTAATTTATTCGAAATCGCTCACAGAACATATCTCCCTCCTTCGAAAAGTCTTACAGCGGTTGCGAGAATCCCAGATGGCAGTATCATTAGAAAAAAGATACATTTCATGTTAGAAAAGTTGATTTTCTTAAATATGTTGTTACAGCGGAAGGAGTTACGATGAATGAGAAAAAGGTAGAGACAATTAAGGCTTGGAAACCTCCGACATCAGTGAAGGAGGTCCAGATCATTATCAGATTTGCAAATTTCTATCGACAATTTATCAAAAACTTCCCAAAGATTTGTATCCCGATCACCAATCTGGTGAAAGGAGAACAAGGAAGTTTTGTATGGGGAAAAGACCAACATGAGGTCTTTGAATACCTTAAGCGATACTTCATTACTGCCCCTATCCGATGTCACTTGCAGCCAGAACACGACACGGTAGTTGAGACGGATGCAAGCGATTACGCCCTTGGCTGTATCCTTTCATAGTTTCAAGGGAAACGATTACATCTGGTCACATTACACTCCCCAAAGCTCAACTCGGCAGAATTGAACTATGATATTCACGACAAGAAATTATTAGCTGTCCTCGTCGCCTTTATGGAATGGAAATATTACGTCCAAGGAACGGAAAGGCCAATTACCGTCTATACCGATTATCAGAATCTTCAATACTTTCTGACCACAAAAGCCCGGACGACACGCCAAATTCGTTGGGCACAGAAATTATGTGACTTCAACTTTATTATCGTCTATCGACCAGGTACGAAAGGAGGCAAACCTGATGCTTTAAGCAGACGGCTAGAGTACCGCCCTGAAGAGCGAGCTATGTATCACGAACAGCAAATTCTACAACCTAAACACTTCGGCAAATTTCAAATTGCGATTGTTTGGGGCAAAACCTCTTCACCTTTCTATCAGAAAATTCCTCAGTCAGAAACACAAAACCAGATACGAGTTCAAAGACATTCAGAAAATGCAAGAATCCCAACCCGAGGTTCCAAACTTGCGGCAGAACATGACCTCTAGAGTATCGAAACCTTAACGATCCCAGCTAAGAACCGCCATCTTGTTAAAACTGGATTAGCTATTGCAGTCCCAAGTGGTACTTACGGTCGTATAGCACCAAGAACTGGTTTGGCAACCAAGGCTATATTGGTAGAAGCTAGAGTTATCGATGCAGACTATCGAGATGAATTCAAAGTCCTTCTCATTAATCATGGCTCTTCAGATTTCGTGATTCAGAAAGGAGATCGCATTGCACAACTCATAGTCGAAAGAATAGATAATCAAGAATGGATGGAAGTGGATGAGATAGATGAAACAGAAAGAGCTGGACAAGGATTTGGCAGCTCAGGGCGAGGATTGGAGTTGAAAGAAACTCAACCAATAATATTCTTTCTCCATTAGAGTGGCACACACGAATTTAATGATATCTCCGATATTAACCACTCCCTGATACTTTGAAAAGGACAAATTCTATTGTTTAATGCTATTATCACAAAGGCAAACCTTGGGAAGTTTGAGACTGACTTTTTGGAAAAAGTCCGCCAGGTGGCAAAGGAAGATCAAGATTGGCTGCGAAAAAAGGAAGAATTGGAAACTATAATAAGAGAACAAAAGGAATTGCCGAAACAATGAACACTATCCGATGATCTACTTTACGACAAGAACCGACTATATATTCCAGCAAACAAAGACCTGCAAACACTCATCGGCACAGGATGTCACAAGTCGCAAGTAGTAGGACACTTTGGACAAGATAATACACTTGAAATTATTACTTGAGACTTCTACTGGAAAGGACTTACCGACTGGGTGAATGACTACCTACGATCCTGGACTACTTACCAACAAGCTAAGTCTCCAGGACATGCACGATTCGGCTTACTTCAACCCTTATAAGTACCCTTCGCTGCTTGGGCTTTGACTTCGGTAGCCTTTATTACACCACTACCAAATTCGGCAGGATATACACAGATTATGGTCGTAGTAGACCGTTTCACGAAAATGGCACATTTTATCGGATAAGAAGGAAAAGCATCTGCACGCGATGTAGCAGAAGCATTCCTTAAAGAAGTATGGAAATACTATGGGGTATCCTCAGAAATCATCGCAGATATGGATGCGAAGTTTGCTGGCGAATTTTGGGAATCATTGTACACAAAAATCAACATTAAACGAAAAATGTTGACCGGGTACCACCCCCAGACTGATGGACAAACAGAACAAGTCAACCAAATACTGGAAGGCTACCTCCGAATATTCGTCAATTACTATCAGGACGATTGGTACCACCTTCCACCTCTCACCAAGTTTGCTTATAACAACTCAACTACAACTGCACACAAAATGACCCGCATCTTCGCAAACTAGGGTTATCATCCTCAGACTGAATAGTTAAAAGAATGAGAAGCATGGAATCTAAGAGCTAATATGTATGCTCCCTGGATGCAAACGATACATGAACAAGGAAGAGAATCCTTTGAGAAGACAAAGGAAGCCATGGGACGATATCATGATCGAAAGGCTAAGCAACAACCAGACTCCAAAATCGGAGACCAGGTTATGCTCAACGCAAAAAATATTCGCACAAAACGCCCTTCGAAGAAACTAGCCCCCAAACTCTATAGTCCTTTTAAAATCCTAGCACAACGAGAAAGCCTTACCTACAAAATCGAATTATCGGACCGTTGGATAATCCATCCGGTATTGCATGTATCGTTACTCGAACCCTACTTAACTTCAATTCGACTAGCACTAGAACAACCATCTATGCAACCCGAAGAGATCGATGGAGATCTTGAATAGGAGGTGGAAAATATTGTTAAGAGTGAAATAATCTCTTATGAAAGACGGATTAGAGGAAGACCCCAAACATTCCACGAAATAAGGTATTTCGTTAAGTGGAAAGGGTGTTCAGAAGATGAGAATCCTTAGGAAGCACCTGAGCTTTGAGAAATGCGAAGGAATTGGTAAATACGTTTCATAAAGAAAACCCGGAAATGCCATCATTGGGCTAAGTATTATTACTCAGGAAGGTTTTCCTGCCGTGGCCAAGCAAACATAGAAGGGTTTTCACCCTACCTTGTAGAGTACTAAAAGGATTTAATATTTAATATTTATCGCTACTCATATATTATATGTCAAGAAGGATTTTGGGGACAAAACCATTTGAAAAGGGAGCTAGTGTTACGCACACGAGAATAGCTCACCAGTATTATTAGTAGAGACTACGCCACCGTAATGGAGGAGCGTATGTCCAACCTCAACTCACCGTTGTAGGAGCAACTAGAGGCATCTATGTTGACTACTAGGGATACCGGAAGAACTCACGTTCCATGAAGAAGATAACTGATTGGAAAGATAAAAGTGAGAATACTTTATTCATTATCCGGTGCATATGCATATTATGTATTATGTGTTATTATCTGGCTATTCGAGCTGATCACTTGACAGTTTATGATAAAAGACTATTGGTATGTTGGCATTGCGACTACATACATATATACATAACCTTAGTCTATTAGTGCGAAGAGATCAAAGACTGTCTACTGGTGGAGTGGGGACACACTCAGATGAAATAGATGTCAGGAGTTCTCTGAGTTCGAGTTGGGCAGTTATTCAGAGGCAAAGAGTGTTCGCACTTCCTCTGACGAGGATGAAATCCTAGAAAGATACATGATTATTAGGAAACAGGAAGTAGCGAGAATTTAGTATAAATAGTAAGGGCTATTCCCCGGAGTTTGAGAAAAATCAAGCAATAGAGAAGGGACCTTAATAATATAACAAGTTATCAAGTTTAAAAATTCGAGAACTTCTATTTTATTACTTTACCTTTATCGAACCATCATCTCCTAAGCCTTCCTGAATTCCCTCCGTTATCTCAAAGACGATATGGCCTAGCTTTCTCTATTCCTTTGAGTTAGTTATCCCGTAACACTGGCTAAGCGGACGACAAGAAACATTCACCAAACATGATAAGCAGGAAACAACAGAAAAGCCAGCTCTGAAAACTCCTCACCTTTTAAAACAAAGTAACAAAAAAAACTCCATTCATATCCCAAAAGTGCTCTAACAGAACCCCGACTGTAAAAACCTATCCAAAACTAAGAAAAACATCAATCATTGGGCCGGAAGCAGCTAAATGAAAGTAAATCAAAATCTACCCCGCAAATCTGCCAAAACCAGGGAAACCTACGACATTTCTCCATAACCCAGGCGTTGACATTCCCTAAGGAGGCAATGCAATACCATGATCGAGTGTAATCAAGGGGTGTAACCGAGCCTGTCACCAAGAATGGATGGTATCGTACATAGTAAGGATACCAGCTGTGAAAGGTGCTTCGGCAAAAGAATGAGCCATTAGTGGGTGGAGGATATTTGGTTGTAAACGAGCCACGGGATGAAACTGAGTGGAGGAGGGGAGGGGTAGACTCAAGACAGTGACGCAGGAGTCGAGTACCACCAAGGGGTCATGATTTTTCGCGAAGCTACCGTACCGACTGAAGAGTTCAGGAGAGAGTGCAATGCCAGAATGCAAGGCCACCAGTGCTACTACTTCACAGGTTGCCCGAAGCTATAATGACAGACGGGTATGATGAGGGGTTGCCGACCGTGTAAAAGCTAAGTGAAGAAACAAACCAAGTGCGGAGGGGGGGATGTCCAGCTCACTGAGAGTGAGGGTGGTGGATATTGATGATGATTTCTCATGGTGTTGAAATTTCAATCGCCGGGTGTATAGAGGAGATGGTTGGTGTCTATGTCTAATTCTACTAGTACTTATTTATATACAAGCCTGCCCCCCCCCATACCTCCTCCAGGCAACCAATTCAGAGCAGACACCAACATCATGGGCTTTGATCATATGGGGATGAACCTTATACAGATGTGTAGCTGGCGCTGTGCCTAACAACTCCCAGCAAACAGAATTGGAATCCGTCTACTGGCTATGGAGGAATCAGCTATGAAGTAAAAATCTGCCAACTTAGTACTTTTACAGAGGATAATAACTTGATGGGTTTTGATCACATAGGGACGAACCTTATATGGTTGTGTAGCTGCTGTCGAGCCCAACAATTTCCAGTAAACAGAATTGGAATCTGTCCTGAGACTGTGGAGGAATCAGCTATCGAGTAAATATTTGCCAGCTTAGTACTTCCACAGAGGACAACAACTTCATGGGTTTTGATTGTGTAGGGACGAACCTTATAACATTGTGTAGCTGCCATCAAGCCCAACAATCTCTATCATGCAGAATTGAAATCTGTCTAGCAGTTGTGGAGATATCGGCTATTGAGTAAATATCTGCCAGCATAGAACCTAATACCCATTCTACAGAAGATAGCAACTTTATGAGTTTTGATCGCATAGGGACAAACCTTATACAGTTGTGTAGCTAGAGACAGGCCCAACAACCTCCAGTAAACAGAAATAGAATCTGTCAAACCATTGTGGAGATATCTGCTATCAAGTAAAAATCTGCCAGTATAGAACTAAAACCTCCCTTCACAAAAGCCAGTGATTTCCTGAGTTTTGATGCCACAGTGACGAACCTTATACCGTTGTGTAGCTGCCATCGAGCCCAACAATCTTCAAGAAACAGAATTGGAATCTGTCAAACCGTTGTGCAGATATCTGCTATCAAGTAAAAGTTATTCAGCTTTACACTAAAGTAACTCAATGAATAGAAGTCAGGTAGGGATGAATCCTATACCTGTGTATAGCTGGCATTGAGTCCAGTTCAATGCTAGTATCTGATTCAGATTCTGGTACATGATGGTGGTGTGAACTCTAGGGTAGGATAGTATTGTAAATAATTAGGTGGTGGGTGATGAAAGTGTGGAGTTACTTCGTGTCAAGAGCTGAGTGCCAAGAAACCACAGCACCAGAGAGTGTCCTAGCTATCACTCGCTTTCAGACTGGAGTAAACTGGAATTTTTGCTCTCTGAAAGATAAAGTTCTGAAAATAGAATACCCTTGCCAGTGCACATGTCAGTGTCTTTCCTCTTGCAGAATTAAGATCAAGAGTACGATGGCTTTCTTACCTAGCGCCCACATAAACCTAGTTCTCTTTTCCAAGATTACCCCTCTTCTTAGTATGAGAAGAGATTGGAAAGGAGTCCAGAAGGCGGATATTGACCACGGGGTACTCTGAAAGGAGAGTAGATCAGTAGTTTATCCAAATGCATAATGGTGTTAAGTAGTCAGTCCAGAAGTACAGGAGATAACCTAGGGTGACAACTAATGTTCAAATACACTTTAGTGAGGCAACTAATTTCCAGATACTCCAGATGCTCAGGATGCAAACACCCATGCTGCTGGCATCCAGAAGCAGTTATTGTGCTTCAGATTCATACTTTACTTTTTGCTGATGTTAGGAGTTAGTCACTTCTTATATGGTTCAGTAAAGAATATTATTATATCAGCTGGTCCAGCTCTATCTACTTAGCACTTACCCATTATGGAAGGTATTTATACACCCTCTTAGTAATATCAAAGTGTACATCTTCCTAGTGCAACACTAAGGATCAGATAGTTGTCCAGGTCAGAAGGTGTTTACACTTACTTATTAGAAGGAGATTAGCTAGTCGTTACTTACTTAGTATAGTTCCCACATGTAGCCTGTAAACACTCAGACGTGGAATATAAATATCAAAGTGTCTCACTAACTTTACAGACATTATCAAGTACCGGAGAAGATACTTTATCAATATATTGTCGGGGTACAAAAATAACGGTGGTATCAATGGGCGAAAATCTTCAACAATGACAACGGCCTCCACCACCAACCCCACTATTATGAAAACCAAAAAAAAAATTAAAAAAGTAAATACACAGTAGAAATTAATATTTAGTATACTATCCATCAGCCTTAATAATTGCTTCTATTCTATCCACCATTGACCCTGCCAAAGTATCAAAAACCTTTGGGTTTAAAAGTTCCCAACAATAAGTTATTGCCTCCTCTATTGCCTTCTTAACCATATTGACATCACCCCTTATAAGATACAGCTCAGGATAGTGCTTATGAAGCTTATCTTTCACCAGAGACCAAATATTTTCAATTGGATTGAGATCTGGTGAATAGGCAGGAATTTCCATAAGAGCAACTCCCTGCCTTCTGAGCCATCTCCTAAAAGCCAAGTGAGTCTTAGCATTATCAATAATAAAAAATACCTCTTCTTCCCCAACCTGCTTCCTGATGTCCTCCTATATCCTTAGAAAGTCATTCTGATTATAGACATCAATAATTGACTTTCCAGTAACTCCACCTCTAGCAGAGGAAGGATCAGGAAAAACAGGTAAAAAGAGACCATGAGTTTGACCATAAAAAAAACCAGTCATCATCTGGCTAATCCCTCTCTCTCCTCTCCTAGCAGTAGGTTCAACACAATCCTTATTCCACTTCTCATTTGGATATCTAAATACCTATTTTCTCCTCTTTCCTCCACTCCTCTCCACAGATACCTCATCCCCCCATATTGCCTTCTTTCTCCACATCTCCTTTGTCCAATGCCTATAGGCCAATACTCATTCCAACCTCTCCTGAGCCAGATCTTCATCCAAATGGACCCTCTCTTGTGCTACCCATTTTTTAAGATGCGTTTATGCAATTCTTCTCTTGACTGTCTGGGTAGAAACATTGAGTGCAACTTTTTTACCAATCTCAAAATAAGTAGTATGGCGATTTTTGAGACCTTCCTCAACCATAGCTTCATCCTCTGACTTGGTAGTCTCAGGATGTCTTCCTCTACCCTTCTTCTCTTTGCCCTCCTGATATCCCTTTGCAATTGTCCTTCTGACAGTAGTGGGAGGGATGTTAAGGTGGTGGGAAATTTGCTCAACTCCTATTTGAGGCTCGTGCAACCCAAGAATTCTCCCCCTGGTAAACTCAGAGAGGTGCTTGGAGGGAATAGGTTTTTTGGCATGACTGCGAAGAATAGTAGGCATAGTTTATTGAACAAAATAATTAGGTAGAATGATATAGTTTTGGTTAATCTAGAGAAATTTGTTTAGGTAGTGTAGAATGTGTGGAGTGATGAGACGGGGTGCGTTGCAATCGATCATTGAACTGCCATTATTTTTGTCCCCCGACAATAAAAAGCTATCACCCAAGAAAACATTATTATCATACTTTACATTTATCAATCAATTACCTTATGAATAATCTTTAGATTATCGCTATGAGCTTTCCTAGACAATCTCTGTTTGGAAGATACAGGTCTAGTCCGATAATAGATATGATATTAGCTACCACTAACAATAATGCACAACTCTATATCCTGTAAAACTTTATAAGTTAAAGTAATATCGTAGTGCAAAATTTAAGATACCAATAACTATTAGTAATTAATCATATGAAATTAAGTTCTTGCTCAGTTACTATTTATATTAATAGTAAGAATAATTCTGTTTTTATTACTCAATACAAAGTAGGCATTGTAATTGGATAAGGTGGAGTATTGGAACAACCCATAGCCAATTGGGCAACACTAGTTAGAATAAGCTAGATGTAATTGAAAGAAGGTTTACTCGCTGCTGGGAGGTCATAGCTTATAGTGCATATACTTGTAAGTCTTTCAGCACATATAGAACCATCAACTCTCAGGCAGTGAAGATCTTCAAAGCTCACTACAAGTTACATCGGATTTGCTAGAGTTAGTATTTATTACAAGGTGAGACAGAGTGAGCTTTCTCAGAATAGCCGCACCCTTACTCTTGCCAGGGGTCAAAACTTTCCCTATTCTTCCTGCCCCATTCTGTGCGAAGTGCCGCATGGGTAATAGGGTGGGGCAGAGATTTTCCTTTCCCCATTGATTGAGTAGACTGGGCCCCATTCTATTATCCCTATCCTTTACCCTATACAGGATCTTATCTTCCTCCCTGAGTGATATTATGTAACTACTAATATATTTGCTCGAAATGTGGAACTATATATTGTATTATTGAATTCCGATCAGACGATCATACTAGTATATATTATAAACTAAGGATACATAACTTTATATTTAGCACTAGTATTATTAACACATAATTTGGGCATACTACTCTAAGTGTATAATTGTATTCCTATAATCTTATGTCTATGATTCTAACCCTATTTTCTCTGAGATGTGGTTCTTATAATTCTCTGAGAGTATGATTGTGGGCGTATAATTCTGAGCATATAATTCTGAGCATATAATTCTGAGCATATAATTCTGAGCATATAATGCTTTGAGCGTATGGTTCTGAGCATATAGTTCTGAGCGTATAGTTCTGGGCATATGATTCTCAGCATATGATTCTTAGTATCACCCCAAGTATATGAGCCTTTGTGTTGGGTTTTGAGTGTATGGCTTTAGGTGTTTATTTTAGTCTAATAATTTGAGCGTAGAGCTTGCGGAATGATTAGAAGTATCCTTTTTGTATATGCCTTAAAGAATATGCGTTTAAACTTTAAGTAACTCGTATGGCTTTTGGGAAATTTCATTATAGGAGAGTAGAAATGCTATGCAGGCAAAGAAAGTACTCTGCTAGGGCTTTAAATGACAGAGTAGACTTAGTGCTAATACAAAACACATTCAGACATGATTACTGCTTCAGCTAGTGGGTAAGATTACTTTTAGAGAGAGCGTGCTAATCAGAAAGATATTCATTACCAAATCAACCAATTAAGGATTAGAAATATTTAAATATTTGGATGCCCGCCCAATTTCTGCAACCATTTAGGCATCGGATTGAACTCCCATAATGGCTTGCCAGATCTCTCTATATATATATCATGCCCAGCTTAATGCGTGAAGTGAACAATAGTATAGCGATTCCTGACAACGACCTAATGTAATGCTCTATCGCATAGGAATGTATAAAAATAACTGAGGTCAGAGTATCATTTCGTAACTTATCAGAACATGCAAGAGAAGGCAGAGTAGTCTTTACGTACTACGAGGACAATTGATCTTAACTCTGAGTCTGGGAAAGCAGACATTACCCACTTCAAAGTCACTCATATCTATAACCACACACCATCCATGACATACATCCTCTAAGTCGGTATGATTGTTTGTATTCACATTGACAACTAAAGAGACTAAGGTTTAGATTCCAAATGCTTTATCAACATTATCTGCTCTTCTGTTGTAAATGGCTTTATAGGCTACCATGTATTTGGAATACTCACTTGAGAGAAAGGACTGATATAAGGCCTCAACTGTTTGAATGAATGGTAAAAGTAGCTGGCTGAATTCTTTTAGCACGTGACTTGCTGGTTTCGTGGTATATGACTGTGCTGGCCTAGGTCTAAGTTCAATATACTGCATTCGCAAGGTAATTCGTGAATGTCACAAAGGGTGACTATAGCAAGATAGGTTTTCACATGGCTCACGGTTATGAGTTATAGGGTTTAGTACTTTAATATGACATTGCATTAGCATGTCATGCTTTTATTATGATTAGTTTATTATTTTGACATGACTCACGATTGTGGTTATATAATTATGACTTTTGCATATGACTCATAGTTTCGAGTTATGGGTTTCACGCATGTGACGTATATTGCACACATGATATGTTTATTGTATTTTGATTGGTGGTTTAGTTAATGCCCAGTGACTCATAGGAGTCACCAGAGGGATTTTACACTATGTCTCACTGTGAGTCATAGGGGTACGTGACGCAAAGGGATGAGTCATTAGGGATAGGGTTGCAGGAAGAACGGGTATAAAAAAAGGGTCCTTATGGCCTCTTGGTGGAGCCACGAACCATCTCCTCTACACCTTCGGCGATTGAAATCTCAACACCACGAGAAATTATCGTCGGATCCATCCTTTTTCCAACGCATTCTCAGTGCGCTGCACCCCCCCCTATGATAGATTCAGACTTGGGTACCCGTTTCTTGGGGCCTGTCCCATCCACCCTTCCGCTTGTGTTTCGCATCTTCGCTTAGCATTTGCACGGTCGGCAACACCCTCACGTCCATGTTACAGACGGCTGGGATCACGGTTCGCAGTAAGAGAAAACTTTTCACCAGGCTATGGTCGATTTCTCTGCTTTCTTCGATTACGTTTCGCTCAAGACTGCCTAGTCAGACACGCACACGTTTTCGATAGTTCCTACGATGCTTGGGTCTACCCCTCTTCTCCTCTGCTTGGTTTTGTCCCGTGGCTCGGTTACAGCCAAACATCCTCTCATTAGCTGGCATTCTTACTGCCAAAGGCACCACCCATCCCTGGGGGCGGGCTGGGTAGCACCTCTCGGTTACGCTCGGTCATGGTATTGCACTACCTCCTTGGATGATGTCAACGCCTTGGGTTACGGTGTAATGTGACGGATTCACTTGGTTTTCACGCTTGCTGTTCCCCTGTTCTGTGTTCTGTAGTCTTGAGCTAAAATTTCAGTCGGGTTTCTGTTAGAGCGTTTGGGATATAAACAGAGTTTCTTTTATACTTTGTTTTAATGGGGAGGAGTTTTCGGGTCCGGTTTTGCTATTGTCTCCTGCCTGTCATGTTGGTGATTTATTTCTGTTGTCTACTTAGCCGATAGGGGTTTTTTGTCTTCGCGGCGGGATTCTGCGGTTGGTTTCATACCAGAGAGACTTGGGACGATGTTTTTTCCCAGTGGTCTGAGGAGGATTTCTTTTCACAGAGGGTTTTTGCTTTACCATAGCCACCGCTACATGTAGTCATTGTCCTCTAGGTAGTTGAATACAATCGCACATGATACAAAAAAAAAAAAAAAAAAGCCTTCTTGATGGAGCACGAACCATCTCCACTACACACCCGGCGATTGAAATCTCAACACCACGAAAAATCATCGTCGGTTCCATCCTTTCTCCAACGCACTCTTAGTGAGCTGCACCCCCCTCTATGATAGACTCAGACTTGGGCACCAGTTTCCTAGGGCCTATCCCATCCTCCTCTTCACTTTTGGTTTGCTTTCTCGCTTAACATTTGCATGGTCGGCAACACCCTCGCATCCATGTTACAGACGGCTGGGATCACGGTTCGCAGTAAGGGAAAACCTTTCATCAGGCTATGGTGGATTTCTCTACTCTCTTCGATTACGTTTCGCCTGAGGCTGCCTAGTAAGATATGCACACGTCTCCGATAGTTCCTACGATATTTGGGTCTACCCCTCCTCTCCACCACTTGGTTTCATCCCGTAGCTCGGTTACAGCCAATCTTCCATTCATTAGTTGGCATTCTTACTGCCAAACAGTGCCACCCAGCCCTGGTGGCGGGCTCGGCCGCACCCCTCGGTTACGCTCGGTCATGGTATTGCACTGCCTCCTTGGACGATGTCAAGGCCTTGGGTTACGGAGTAATGTTATGGATTTGCTTTGTTTTAGCGTTTGCTGTCCCCCTATTCTGTGTTCTGTAGTTTTAGGCTGAATTTTCACAGTCGGGTTTCTGTGAGAGCACTCGGGATATGAACGGAGTTTCTTTTGTTACTTCGTTTTAAAAGGGGAGGAGATTTCGAGTCCTTTTTTCCTGTTGTCTCCTGCCTGTCGTGTTGGTAATTAATTTCTGTTGTCTACTTAGCCGATAGGGATTTCTTGTCTATGCGGCAGGATTGTGCGGTTGGTTCCACACCAGAGGGACTTGGGATGATGGTTTTTTCTGGTGGTCCAAGGAGGATTTCTTTACATAGAGTGTTTTTCCTTACCATAGCTTACCGCTGTCCATAGCCTTTGTACCCCGTAGTATATAAATCAAAGCGCATAATACAAAACAAAGAAAAAAGAAAAAAAAAAGAAATGGCCTCTTGGTGGAGAGTTCTTCACTCAACTATATAAGTTATTTTCCTACAATATACTTTTATCTACACTTTACGCTACCTGGCTGAGACTATAGTGCCTCTTACGAGCTTAAGCAATATATCGTCTGAGAGAGGACTCTGTATACTCAGCTGTCATTATATATACAATATTA
>NESQ01000796.1:0-13080 GCA_003070745.1 Tuber borchii | reverse complement strand
ACAGGAAGTGATGATGGCGCTCCCGGTCCTTTCTGGCAATCAGGGTGGTGGTGATGGTGCTTCGATCCGTTTAGAATTCGGTTTGGAATTCAGGGAGTGATGATGGCCTCCAGTCCCCCCAGGCTGATCCTTGCAACCCTCTCCGACTTACCGCTACTAATATGAATTCTGGATTTCCCAGCCAAAGGCTCTTATCTCCAGTATTCGGTTGTTTCTTTTGTTTTTTCTCTTTTCTACTTGGGTTGTGAGCATTTCTTTCCTATATACAGCACGCTATAGATGGTGGTTTCCTCTTGTTTTGGGTCCGTGTTTGAAGGCTCTTGTTGCCTGGCTTCCATCTGCGGGAGCGTATTGGTTTTTTCATTTCGTCATTTTTCTAGTTTTCTACTGGGTTAGCATTATTTTCGGTTGCAGCATAGGCGGTGGTTTGTTTCTTTTGTCTTAGGTCCGGTCTCATAGAGCATTAGATTTAGAGTTTACGAGGTCAGTGCGTAGCGGTAGAGTTTTTTTTCCATTTTCTTTGGGTTTGCATTTTATCAGTCTCAGGGTCAAGGGTTTGCATTCAATTAGATGTTAATGGCGGTCCTATTCGCTCCGCGAGATTCCTATCTTTCTCTTCTTTTCGACTGCTGTCTCTGTAGCTATAACAAAATTTTGATTCTACATGCGCGCACTTAGCTTGAAGTTAACTGAGAATTAGGCAAGCACAGGACACCCTACACGAGAAGTGATTTCATGCTGCTTGAGGTGCTAGGCGATACAGACCCGTGTCACAGACCGCGTTTTTGTACTCTCTTCAGGACTTGAAATATCCTTGGCCGCGTCCGAGTTGGTGACTATGCGCTAATGCTTCTTTCAGCTCTAGCTTCCGAGTCAGCTCTAGCGAACCCAGCGCACTTTTCCACAATAAGATCGCTCTTGAGCGAAATTGATCTTGAGACTTCCATCGGAAAGGGCCTACCACAATATTATCTACATGTCGCATATTTGTTTGAGGAGGCAAAGGCACCCGAATACCTTGTCGAGTTCTGTCACCCATGGACCCCACAACCTGCCTATATCTTCCGGCCCATACCTCGCACTTTGCACTTCAATCTTCACATCATACGCCTATCCGGACAATCAAAGCATGCCACATGCAGGAGAGGATACCCAGACTAATCAAACCCAAACTCAAGCTGCTTGCTCTTCTGGTTCTCAGTGTGTTGGCAGGTGACAGGAACGGACCAGGCGTGCCTATTCACCCTAGCATCCCCTCGTCATTCCGAACCCGAGCATCCCCTCGTCGTTCTGAACCTCAGCATCCCACTCGTCATTCCGAACCCAAGCATCCCCCTCGTCGTTCTGAACCCGAGCATATCCCTCGTCGTTCTGAACCCGAGCACCTCTCTCGTCGTTCAGATGGCGAATCTAATGACGAAGACGACGAAGAGGAATACAATGCTGAATTCTCTACCGGTAAAGTACCCAATGTAGTTTGGGAGGCTTCTATCTACTGAACTTTACGCTACCGAAATAGAGCAGCAAGACCCACAGGTTATACCCGGTCTACCTGAACCTTCGAGCGTGGTAGTCGACATAGACCTCTCCTCTGAGTCCGATGTAGTGAAAACACGCCCTTGCAAGCCGACTCACACAAACCCGAGGTCCCTGCAAACAGCCACAAGAGACCCCTTATTAGAAGACATTCACCAACTGAGAACCGGCGGTCTATAGGCTTGGGGCAGCAATCTGGAACACAGAACGACCTCCACAAGAGGCTGCGGACTGAGCTGGCTTGGCAACAGCCCCGCTCTCTCGGATATACATCCTCAACATCTGAACTGCAGACTCCATCGGACTCCCCGAGTGCCACATCGGAGGGCAAGCTACCACGCAAGTTCTGGAAAAGAGAGTTTATCCCCCCAGAGAATATTCTTGTTTACGATGCTGCAAAACTTTATTTACAAGCAGAAGTCTATACAGGCCAACCATGGCCTTCCGCGGCTGTAATAGAGAATAAGATCGAGAGGGCTTGGGCACTGGCATTGGATCAGAGAAAGCGGGAAAAAGAAGAATACTACCGCCCAGGAGATCAGCAGCCCGCGGAACAGGCACCATCGCTTCTTCCTGATGCAATCTCATTAGAGATAGTAAGTCCCCTAACCCAACCAAGAATGAGAATCACAATTCAGCGGCTAAAAGTTGCATAAGCTGAAACGTCGTATATCGGCTTGTCGTGGCTATCTAGTTTCAGAAGCATGGAAAATGGTGGTGGAGTGGTATAAGTTGCGGATCGCGGACCCAGTTCAGCGCCGGACGTTGGTGAATAACCTTCTCAAGGATCATTTGTTTCTTAGCCAAATGGTGGATCTCGGAGCTGGTCCTCGGACTAGCTGGTTTATGGTAGAGGAGATAGTAAAACTGGTGCGTACCTACCTTTTCGCCAACGAGCGCAGTCTGGGCTGCAAGCCGTATACGCAGAAGTACTTCAGCCCTCTGCGTTGGCCCACAGTTCTTCTCTTGTGCACTGCTCTTCGCTGCGCCCTAATGGACTACGAAGATACAGGGCACAAGTCCTTAGCGGTGGGGGATTTCTCACAGGCAGTGTTTGGTGGTCAGTAAGTGATTTCTTATGGAGAACAAGGCAGCTAATAGGTTAACAGACTACTATAAGAGGTACTATCAAACATATCAAAAGGTAGTTCCGCGAACAGCCACTCCCCTGGACTCCCCAGGAAATACACCCCTCCAGTCAATTATGCTAACTCAATCTAGGGTTAGATGGCCGAGGCGCGGAAGAACGCGACAATCCGAAAGATAGACAGGCATGTGCAAAAGTTCCGGTCACAGCACGAGATAGAACGAATCGAGACTGCTGGGTATGACGATGAGATGGGGGATGACGTGCGTGACCTCATTGAGAGCGACGACAATACCTAAGCATGGTCTGCAGACCCTGTCTGGTAGTCCAGAGGTGAATGGTAGTCCGGAGGCGAACGGTAGTCCGAGGTGAACAATAGTCCGGTGGTGGATAGGGGTTAGGAGCAGAATGGTGGTCCGAAGGGGAACTGCGAGCGTGGCCAGTATTTTGTAGATCGATGGCTTTTCCTGTTTTTCACTGTATTTAATATGCTTGTTATAATTGGCGTTGATGGTGAGCACAGTGACATTGACTACACTTTTTGTATTGGTTAGATCCAGCAGGGGGGATTTTCGTTGGTAATGAGTATTTGTTTATATAGGTTATATATCTAGAGGTTATATAGGTTATATATCTAGAGAACAGCAGGGAGTGCTAATGCAATCACCGGGTTAAGTACGACGCGTATATGGTGCAGCAGAATGATGATCGTGGAACCCAGGGAACCCAGTGGGCCTCAGAGCCAAGGCTGTGTGAAACTGGTGAAAATAGGGGTGGACGGAACACGGACTAGGGAAGAACTGGTCCCCGGTTAGACAACTACGGAAGAACCAGTAGAGGGCAGAGGCAGAACCAAGACAATCAGGATATTGCCGAGACGAATCAAGAGGCAGACCGCAGGTAAACAGGATGGATAGAAGATCGTGAGCAAGAGCCAGGGGCGACACGGAATGCGCAAAGAGTGTCTGAGGAACACGTGGAGGGGAAGCGAAAGGATCAGGTTACATGGGAGGAGGGAGCAAGTAACAAAAGGTGATTGAAATCAAAAACGCGTAAACTGGGGGACGAGGGCGATGGACCTGGATGGGTCTGGGCTGAGCCAGGCAGAGGCCGGGGAGTAGAAGGGGTATGTGAGGGAGGTGTGAGAGAGTATAGAAGAGTCAAAGCAAGGACATGGGATAGCTAGGACAAGGGAGGGGTGGACCAGAGATCACCGGGACGAGGAAAGTGTGGACCAGAAATCGCTGGGACAGGGAAAGCGTGGAACAGGACCGCAGACCCAGGGTCTGAGTAAAACGGCTGGACCTCAGTGCTGGGTGGTGGACCAAGAGGTTCAAGGGGACCAGAGGTAACCAGGTTACTTCAGGACCAGCGAAAAGATTTTGCTGATGAACATTACTCGTCCCTATTCAACTCCTCTTTGGGAGACTCAACTGCCTCTCCCACTTCAGGATCTGAATGATCTTCCTCCATCTCGCTTTCCTCATCGCCTGAAATCTGCAAATCTTAATATCCTGCGGCTTCTCTGTCCTCCAGTGGGGCATGAGACTACTGATCCGGTATCAATCCATCCTTCCTCAGCATTTTCTTAATAAGTTTTTTTTTATCTTCAACGAGTTTATCTTGCACTCCTGGCGGCAGTCTTTGCCAGGTAGCACGCTTTCAAAGATAGACATCTAAATTGTGTAGTGAGTACGATAGGCTTTACAAAAGCGGATTTGAACCTTTAATCGAGTCAATACTAACTTTGTGCTGTCAGAACAGAAAAATCAGGAGGTTGAACAAGGTATCCGGAACTCCAAGCCTTCAGATAATGATACAGACATGCCGTGGTAAGGCATATCAGGACATCGTTAGTATGATTAAGAAATGCTTTATCGGTCCTCTCTCGCATTCTCGAACCCCGGTACTATTTATAAAACAAGAGTTTTGCTATTTCTGCTGCAGAAAAGTGCCAACCACAGTCCTGTCTGGGTAAGCCTTATCTCATCTCAGCGGGGACGATCTGAGTTAACTAACTTGTTGTTTACTTGGGTGGTATGTAAACCAATCATTTTCGAGCAAATAGGCAATTCGCGGATTTATTTCAGCTGGTGGTTTTTGGGCAAAGTTATAAAGGTCCTCAATCATATTCTTGCTCTCTGAAACTAGATGCGACCTGGTGCTAGACTGCCTTGATTTCAACTAAATATATCTAATTAGCTGTGATCAGTCTCCAATAGGAAGTTCTTCGTCAATTAAAGGACTTACAAAAGTCATTGCCCATCTTTTCATTACCCTATTTCCCCAACCTAACTTTTTAGAGGCCTTTACGCAATAACCTTCCAGAAGCCTATCGTTTTCGGCAGACTTTACAAAGGGATTAACAAACAACCTATGATACCGGACCATATTTGCAGCATTCTCAAAGATTATCCTCGCCTCACCCTGCAATGTATTGCTTTTTGCTGATAGTATGATAGGGGTCCCGATATTAAACTCTGGAAAGTCTGGATCAGCTATACTACATTATCAATAGGATGGCATAATTTCTTCCTCTTTAGGCGTATCAGGAATATTGAATGAGAATTGTGATAAATTGTCTCTGAGATGGCCGGAATGTAATTGTGCTGTCTGCTCTTGTGATGCAAGCCCCTGTGAAGGGCCATTTAGAACCAGCGTTGGGGTGTCCTCCGTACTCTTTCTTATAAGCATATCAATTGAAAAAATTATTAGATTTACTAACATATCTTAACCGGCTCCTAACTCTCCGTGGAAGTAGCTGTGGGAGTGGTGCAGCAGGACGTCGTTTGTCCCATTGGCGACGTCTAGGAGGAATATCATCCTCATCAATATCTGTACGTTGATCTTCCTCAAATGAACTCGTCATTGTGTTTCCGGTGCTGGCGTTGAAATATCCCCGAAGGCTACTGGAGGAATCGATAATGATGCCTGGGCTCGGGGGGCTAGTCCTACTACTCTGGTCAAGAATGGGATATTTCACTCTTGGGAGAGCTCATATTGGCCTCCAGGAGACTTGACTCACCTCTGCTCATATTTCAATTCATGATTGCGCGTTTATATGAAAGAACTAGAGGAGAAAAAGGAATTAGATGTAGAGATACATCAGCAAAAAAAGAAATCTCTCTATTGCGCTCCATCGTGAGCCATGTCGTTGAGTTTTACGTTTTGGCTAATCACGAGTGACCCCAGTTGATCATGATGCTTCCGATTGTGTCCCCTAATAAACTGATACAAATCTTAATTTTAGCAAAATATGAGCTATTTTTATCAATATCTCATAGACATTTTACATTACAAAGTTGTATGTTATGAACTCAAATTTCTCAACTTCAGTATGTAAAAAGCCCCTGAGTTCTTAATAAAAATTGCTAATATTCTGCAGAAAACAGAATTAATATCATCATCTTTAGTCAAAATAACGGGATTTTCAATATAGCGATCATGGGACTTATGATATGCCAAAACATAAAACTCAAGACAGGAGGCACAGGGGGCAGGCTGTTTTTTTTCTGATGGAAAAGCTCCGACAGGAATCGAACTCACGGCATCATATTAGGGACGAACATCGTCGTATTACTGACGAACAAGCTGACTGTTATTGTGACTAGACGGACTTCTAGCTATGACCCAATGTTCGTGAGGATTATTGGCATAGGCTCGGACTATCCTACAGCCATTTGGCCTCTAAATGTCTCAAAGGCTATCTGAACAGATGGCTCTGAACCGATCAGAGACTGTCCATTTAGGATTGCCAGGACAGGATTTCATACATGGGGCTTGGATGAATATAACTTATCATTTCAAAAGATTGGATTATACATACTAGAATAGGATAAAGGATAAAAGGGATATTTAGTATCCCAGAAAAGCTTTCTATTACACTCAACTAATTCTAAAAAATAAAAAGACTACTAAAAATATAAAAATCTAAGACTACCGGGTAAAATATAGGAAAGCCTGATGACAGTGCAAATAGGATTAAGACAACGACTAATAGATAGAAACAAAGCAGAAGCAAAGAAGCAAAGCCCATAAAACCAAAGTACAATTACCCAAAGGCTCAAAGAAGACGCAGCCTGGCACAAAATGAGTCCCACAAAACCCAACAAATGGAGAGAAATGAGAGCAAAAGAAAGTAAGAAAAAGCCCGTGAAATGAAAGAGAGCCTACCCGAAAGACCCCAGAAGACACTACCCGGTACAAACAAGCCCCAACCCCCCCTCGGCGCTGAACCCATAGATAGAAATGAAAGCAAAATCTAAGAAAGCCAGTGAAACAAAAGAACAAACCACCCAAAAGCCCAAAGCAGATGCTATGCGGCGCAAACAAACTCTGGGCATTGCCCCTATTACCCCCATTGCCCCCATTACCCCAATTACCCCCATCACCCCCATTACCCCCACCGTTATCATCAGCGCCTTCCGCAATAGCGTCATGTACTGACACCTCACACCCGGGAGGTGGGATCCTCTGGGGAAGAGCCACTATTGGGACATTTTGTCCTGCATATCGGCTTATATACGCCGGCCTCTTCCTCACTTGAGTACGCAAAATCAGTTTCCGGGAGTGGGTCTGGAACCTGACAACCCTACGATCATTACTCCGAATTCTCCTCTGCCAGCAGTTGTGGGATATAGGAAAGACCGTTCTGCGCCTTGCATGGCGCTCCACATCGTCCTCCTCATCAGAGTCAGATTCTGGCTCAGTGTAGACCTCGGCGACGTCGAATTAGCCAGGGAAGAGATATTTCTGGCTGTGCCCAACAAGAGGTGTATTGGGATGAACAGTGTCCCCACTATCAGGAGGGGCAACAGCTACTTGGTGGAGGAAGCAGGCGACAGTAAGGGTGGAGCACTGGGAGTAACGAAGCCAGGCATTGACCAGATCGTCGTCGATCAACTCGATCTAGTCGGCACTATCAGGAGTGACATTCAAGCTTTGAATATCGCGGAGAATTCCTATAAACTACCGGGAGTGCTCCATCAGCAAAAGAATGGCCTGCCTCCTGTGCCTTCTGTCGTTGAGTTTTACGTTTTGGCACATCGTGAGTCCTATGATCACGATATTAAACATCCCTTTTGTTTGACTAAAAAAGATGATTTAATTCTGTTTTCTGCAAAATATAAGCAATTTTTTTAACTACTCACGGACCTTTTACATACCGAAGTTGAGAAATTTGAGTTCATAACATACAACTTTGTAATGTAAAATGTGTATGAGATATTGATAAACATAGCTCATATTTTGCTAAAATTAAGATTTGTTTATGATCATTAGGGGACAGAATCGGAAGCATCATGATTAACTGAGGTCACTCGTGATTAGCTGAAATATAAAACTCAACAACATGGCTCACCGTGGAGCACAAAAGATCATTTTTGGTTTGGTGATGTCGCTGTCCTCGATGGACTGACAGGCAGTTTCGCTAAGCTGCTATAAGGTGTAGTGCCTGAGAACCGCCACCCAACTCTTGTTTGGCATAGCGTTATTACCATTATTTATCCATGGGAGATGACGTGCCTGCCCAGACTCGGCATCTGTAGTTGTAATGAATATTATTCGTACCGGTTTCTCCTCATGAACGGTCAGTTTGGGAAGAGCAAAAGCCCTTTCGTCTCTCGATCCAGATCCAGATGCACCGCCAGCACTCCTATCTCCCCCCTGTTTCTCGGCATCAGAATTAAGTCTGCATTCCTACGAGACTCAGCTGTCTTCCTCAGGACGTCCATGGTCAGAGCATCCAGAGCAACGTGGAAGGCCCGATGTTGGCTGTTCCGGGGGAGTTGCATTTAGCTTGGAAGCCTCTGAGGGCAATGTATGCGATGGTCTCCGTCCTAACTTCGTTTCAGAAAGTGTCACCGGCCTGCATGCGAGAGGTGATATTCCTCTCGTTGCACTTCTGGAGAATGTATGTGCAAACAGCGCGGTATCTCCTCCCTTCTACGGTTCGTCCCTCACCAGTAAGGTTGAGCTCAGTCCGGAAGATGGTAGTGGTGACACCACCCCGACCATGAATCGGAGGCATGCTATTAACCAATTACATTCTCTGTAAAAAAGACTAAATGGGACGTGCAGAAGACTAACCTGAATTAGGTGAAAATAGTCTTGGCGTATAGAAGAAGACGGGTAATCCCAAGAAATCTAGCAAATAGCGATCAGTAATCATTCCATGTGGGGAAAGGTGCAAATGAGACAAACAAAAGACTAACTATAGGGGGATAGCAAGCGAAAACGGGGAGCCGCTAGTGTATCTAGAGAATAGTGGTCAGCTATCGTTTCATATTAAGGCTTTAGAAGAGCTTGTACGAGACATGCACAAGTATATTCAAGAACTTACGAAGCGCTTCATCGTGCCCCAGAAGGAAGTGAGAAAGACCTGGCCTCGGGTTAGTATCTCTAGGAGGCCGAAGAAGGAAGGAAACAGACGAATTGTGGCACAAACTTACTTTTAGGAGGTAGAAGCGATCGAAAAGCTTTGCTTCAATTAACAGTTGGTTCCCGGTATTCTATGGATATCAATCAGTATTGCCTACAAAAGGCCTGAAAACTGCTTATTTCGGACTTGAGGAACTGCAGATGAGACTTACCGGTATAATTGGTGTGAAATATGAGTGAGACTGTATGATCGTGGAAAACAGTTCTCGTTTATATATAATGTATCGTTGTAAAGGGAAAAGTTGGTTTTGGAGGACTAAGAAGGACGATGAGAAGCTGTAGGTTGATTAGAAGGTAATAAAGGAGTAGAGAAGGAAAATCCCGGGGTAGCGAGGGGTTTATATAAGGAAGAGCGTACTATTCAAGCTGTTTGTTGTAGTATCAAGAGTTCTAACAACTCAGACCAGTTTGAAAGAGACTGTTAAATGTCCCAACTTGAACGTAGAAAGTCCTTCTCTGTCTGTACAAAAAAGTAAGGATGTACTGTTGCCGTGAGGCAAACATGTAAGAAGGTAAGCTTGTACACTTGAAAAGGTGGGTTGAACAAACATGAACAATCTTTTCAAGAGTGCTTTAAGGTACAACGATATAATAACCAGGCTTGTGACTACCCCTGCTTTCTTGATATGGGTTCAGATAAGGAATATTAGGGTATGGTAGATGAGTGCTTGCTATTAGGTTTGGCCCTCTCAAAGTCTTCAATACCCCGAATAAAGCACACCTGAGGTTTAGGGTATAATTCACGTTGCTTATCATTTTTTAAAAAGTAATCGTAGATATAAGTGTTAAGTAAGGTCTTTTCGAGATTTGTAGGAGTCTGTCGTGGCCCTGGGCCGTCATTCATGTTTGTGCCCGCAGCACCTCCAACGGCCTACCTGGATTTAGTATGAAAGCAAATGTGAAAGGGGAGTTTTGAGCCGTAGAACGTCATTCACATATGAGTACTAGTATAATCCTGCTCAGGGGAAGGTGAGACCTACCTGAACAGTTGGCCTCTGAATTACAAACAGGCCACACAACACACCTTGAACGTTTTTCAAGTTCTTATATTTTTTCTATTCCTTGAAATATCTCAAATTTACTGAAGAGACCTTGTGACGACGAATTTTGTCCTATTTGCACCTTTTTGCGTACAATAATATCTATCTATAGCAGTGTTCCGGTCAAGAACTATTTATTCAATTACCACACGCATTCAAGTACAGTGAGATCAGTCTCAAATAGTAAGTTTGATTTTCGCGTCTCTTTTGTGCTGTGTATCAAATCTAATTTCTTATAGAATGGTACAAGAGTCTCAATGCCCGTACTGCTGAAGAAAATACAAGTCCAGTACATGGTACCGGAAGCATATGGAAACAGCGCATTGTGACTTTGTACACCCTATTTGCGACGCAAAACAGCATGCACGAATCCCCCAGCCTGCCGATTCTGAACTAACCTCCAATCTACTTGGAGAAGAATTTAGTAAGGCTGAAACAAATATTGCAGCAAATGAGTTCCATCTGAACTTAAACGCTGCCGATTCGGACGTGGAAAGTCTTAATTATTCAGACACTAAGGAAAGCACACCATTGGTTGAACAACCGATACCGACAATGCACCCCACTGCGGGAAGGTCACTACGGGACGTTGTACAGCCAGAAAGATCTGAAGATGAGATGTGGTTATTATTCAAAAGCAAGAAGGACTTTGAGTTTGCTCGGTGGTTTATTGAAGCAAAGGTACCAAAGGATCACATGGGTAGATATTTCAAGAAGGACTTAGGGCCTGAGGGCAGTAATATTAACTCTACTTATTGGCTCCTTGATGCCGTTGATCAGTTGGAATCAGATGTGGGAATCAAGAGATGGAAAGAGGAGTTTGTATAGTTTAGCGAAGCTGTAAGAAAATGGACCCTATAACATCCTATTCTAACCTAACCGAAAGTCGGAAATTTCGGACGAGAAAGAACCAGACGAAGCTTCCTTAACGGAGAAATTATTTTTCCGCAATCCTATTGATTGTGATAATTATTTACTTGGTTAAAGATGTTTTGCTCAAGATATAGTTTACGCCCCTCTGAAGGAAGGTAATAGCAAAGAACCACCTCAGAGAGTTTATTCGAAGATGCATACCGGTGATTGGTGGTGGGAGACACAGGTAGGTTCAAATACAATGTTCCACAGCGCTTCCATACCGTTTACTAGGACACAAAATTAACAGCCAGCAAAGGATGAATTACCGGATAGAGCAATACTCGTACCAATCATATGTTCCTCAGACGTTACTTGTTTGACCAATTTCTCGGGAGATAAGAAAGCCTGGCTAATCTACATGACAATTGGAAATATCCTATTGAGTACACAGAATAAAGCCTCGAAATATGCAACCGTTCTTTTGGCGCATTTGCCCGTCCTCCCAAAGCTGCTGGGTGTAGCAGCAAGAGATATACAGCAAAGGCATGTCAACAATGAGATTCTTTGTGATTTGATAGAAGCGATCTTTGTGCCAATTATTGCACTAGGGACCTCCGGACTTGGGGTTGAATGGGCTGATGGAAAGGTCCGATTGTATTTCTTACACCTCTCGGCGTGGATTGTGGATCACTTGGAAAATGTAATACTGTGTGGTATTCAACCAAATCAGTGCGCTGTCTGTGACGTTCAACCGGAATAGTTAGGGTCCCATTTGAGATGTTCTGCAGCCAGACGAGATTATAGGAAATCCCAACATCTCTTTAACAAATACTGTGAAAACGACCAGCAGGCCAAGCAACAACTAACAGAGTGTAGTTTCAAATTGCTTCCTATCGTCTTTTAGGGGCTTCCGAACATTCAGCAATCCGACCGGCCCAAACCAGATATTCTACATGTCGTGTATCTGGGAATATTCGTAACACACCTTATGAAATTGGTTATCAGATTTCTAAAGAAATACAAACGGCTACAAGCATTTGATGCTATCTGGAAGAGTTTAGATGTTTATCCTGGCTATTCCATACCGAACAATAAGTAGAGTCGGATCTCTCAGTGGACCGGAAAAGAGATGCAGAATCTGGTTAAAGTAATAATACCATGTTTTGCAGCCTCCCTATGTCGTCTGAGTGCCGCACAACGTCCCATATTCACCAAAGCTCTATACTGTGTCCGGTCGATTGTCGACTTTACTCTAATGTCACAATATATAAGCCATACCAATGAGACAATCCAATAACTCAAACAGTTCCTTAAGGCCATTCATGATCACAAAGTCGTTTTTAAGGAGTACCGAAAGGATAAGTCCACTGCCAGGAAAGTGAGAGAGGTCACAGCCAGAATTCGAGGTTAGCATAGTGAAGTACTTAATTCACACCGCCATTTGGGGGCGACATTTGTCAAAAGACGTCGTATTGCAGATGAGCAACGTCGCGATTTGGATGGAATTGTTGCAGATATATATGATGAGGATGTAGACTTGAACTTTGTTAAAATACATCTATTGAGTCACTTCGGGGAACATATACGGCGCTTTGGGAATATTCAAATATATTCCACCGAGTTGGATGAAACAAGTTACAAAACAATGATCAAGGAGGGCTATCAGCGGTCAAATAAAAACGATGCAAGCCAACAAATACTATGATCATATTCTAGACTTGACAACTTCAAAATTCATGAAATGAATATCCAAGAGGATCTATCGTGTCCGATTCAAGAGGAAGTACGCGACAAACAGCACAAATGGCAAGTCGGTTGAGTAACTAAACAACCAATGGGTTTCACACCAACTGTGGAAACAATTTCCTAGCTCTACTAGAGTTTGAGAAATTTTCAGGATCTTTTAATCGATTATTATCAATGGAAGTCGTCTGTGAGCCATCATTTTAATATCGATTCGGTTAAACAGTTTCCAGTTGAGATATGTCAGCTTTTATATGTCCCAGTAGAGAACTTTCAGGACGAGAGAGAGGTCACTTGGCACCTTCCATCGGTGTACCGGAACCAGCATTGAAGGTCAACAGGGCAGAGCAGGAATGATTGTGTATAGGTGGATTCGGGTAA
>NESQ01000795.1:0-13086 GCA_003070745.1 Tuber borchii | reverse complement strand
AGTTGGAGCAGGTGAATGGATTGGCCAAGGACCTACTCGAGAAAATGCACACCCTGCAGCATTCCATAGTCGAAAATTCGGCACTAGTCAGCTGCACAATCCTGTACATGAGTTAGAACTCCGTGCAATTGTCGATGCCTATTCAATCATTCCACCCCATGCTCTTTCGTACCAGATTCACAGTGGTTACGGACAACAAAGCGCTATCATACTTCCTAGCTTAAACAAACCTCCCTTACCGCCAGACAAGATGGAGAATGTTCCTTCAATCTTATGACTTTGATATTATCCACAGACCAGGAACAGAGAATGTCCTTGCAGACGCCCTCTCCAGGATATATGAGGAACGCCATGCAAGTCCTGAAATGATCCTTGTGGACCCCACTGAGAAAAAGTCTATAAAAGAAGCCTATTCCGCTATGACCAGTGGCACCAAGTACTACCTTAATCTCACACACACCCTTGATCCTGAAAGCGAACCATCTTTTATCTCTCCTACACCACTCAACCCTTACGCTATACCTCAACACATCTCAATATGGAACACTGAAGATGCCCCAATCCCAGACTGGACTGAGGCAGAAAAAATGGATCACCACCCAGGTCCTTTTCAACAAGGACTGTATCAGATGGAATCCACCTTGCAACAAGGAATTGAGGCGATGCAAAGTAACAAAACCAGCACTGAAGACCAACCCCATGACCCCTCCGAAACCACAATACTCATCCAAGCAGCTCAGGCACAGCTTGCAGGGCTTGCACAGAGGATTCACAGCCCTTTGAACCATATGGAACGATCTCTACGCCTCAACGCCATCACAAACTGCTTTGGAAGAATTCATGACTCCATTACCAAATTGGAATCAATTGCCCTTACCAGCTCAGGATACTTTGCCAGCCCACCCCCCTCCACTTCCACTCCTCCCAGACATGAGTAGGAACGATTTCTTACGTCTACCAGACATCAATCTATGCACTGGACAACCTGTGTATGGGACGAATACGAAACACACCTGGATGGAATGGATCGCCACTACTATCCCTCAGGACCCTGTCACATCCCTTCTCCTAGCCCCCTCTACTCTACCTCCTGTTTTATCACCCCTCACCACCCAGAGCGCAGAGCAGAAGACAAATGGGCTCTCCCTCCCGCTATCACAAATGACAGAGGACATCCAATATACCAGACTATAATCGCTACCCATGATGGACCCTCCTTGAATCATGCAGCACAGGATGAGACCTCCCAATCCCTGACGTCCCTGTTGACTACAATGACCCTTTCCCTGATAAACCATCCAGGGCGCTTGATATTCGCGCCTTCCAGCTCACCCAGCACCTTAAAGGCAAATGGTATTACAGCCTTCGAAAAGCTACCGCTACCGATCCTCTTTTTAATATTGTCAGTGCGAATACTAACCATCCAACTTGGATTATCTACGATGGACTTCCTGTTAAAAGAGGGGAGGATGACAGTCGAGACTGTCCATATGTCCCCTATAAAGCTGCTTATGAAGGACAGAATATTAGGAACGAAATTATCAGGATCATCCATGAACAAATGGCACAGATGGGAGCCCAGAAATGTTTCAAATATGCCTCCAGACACTTCTACCGGATGACTATGAGGACCAATTTCCAAGACTATATTCGCAGATGCCACCTTTGCCAGACAAACAAGCAACCTATAACCCTCCCTGACGGAGTTGTCAGTCCTCTCCCTGTCCCTAGAGAACCATTCTCTTCCATTGCAATTGACTTTGCAAGACCGTTTTTCCCAGCGACAACAAAACGGACCTAATCTTAGTTGAGTTGGATCGTTTCTCTGGATTTACCTACCTCATCCAAGTATCCCAAACATCACTGCAGTCGAAAGTGCAAACCTCCTTATTGAACGAATCTTCTCTACCCATGGTTTCCCTACCTCTATCGTCTCTGATAAAGACCCAAAGTTCACCTCTCGCTTCTGGATGCAGTTTATGGCCAACATCAAAATTGATCTCTACATGGCTACCACTTACCATCACGAGACAAATGGCCAAACTGAATGGAGAATCAGAACCCTCCGCCAATGCCGTCGAAATTGCGTTAACCCTAAAGGCACCAAATGAACTCGCCACCTTCCCCATATCCAAACCGCCATCAATGTTGCTCCCAGTGACAGCACTTATCTCACCCTTTGAGATTACCTTTGGACGCATCATAAACCACCTCCCTAGCGTTAAAGTCATGCCTACTGCCGTTCCTTCTGCTGACAATATTGCATCTCAGATTATGAAGAACCAGCAGCTTGCAAGAACTGCCCTCCAAAAGGCCAGAGCTCGCCAGACTACCACTAGCCAAAAGGGACGCAAAGAAGGACCCCCAATTATCCCTGGAAAGACTAAAGTCACCCTCAGATCCGAACCCTATGTACACAAGATAGGACGCAACCACAACCATGTTGGACCATGGCTTGGACCTTTCTCAGTCCTCGAAGGCCCTGACAAACATGATAACTACAAAGTGAACCTTCCTCCCATCATGTACGGAATCCCCCCATGGATTCATCGCAGTCATCTTCGAATCTACCTCAGAACCAACCTTAATGCCTTTCCAGGCATCCCAGACCCCGCTTCTAAGGAACCAGTTAGTATCGATACATCTGGACAACAAGAATGGAAAGTCGAAAAGATTATCAAGGATCGAATCTATCGAAGGAAATGCCAATTCCTAATCTACTGGAAAGCCTATGATGAAATCGAAGCAACATGGGAACCCCTTGATGTCCTTGAAGGAGCCAGTACCACTCTCAGAACCTACTGGTTTGATACCTATAACGAAACCATCCCCTTCCACCTCCCATGGACTCATAACGAATGTTGGTCAGCTTGGACAGTCCAGGAACCCGAATATCTTCCTCTATCAACAGAGCTTGACCCTGACGGATTTTGGGCCCCAATCCAAGACTCTGACTACTCCGACACTGAAACCTGTTAGTCTGTCCCCTCCCTTGAAGAAACTGAGATGGAAGTCTAACGGAATCATGTACCTTTCTTTTGTTTTATTTTTTTGTTAGGGGGAATATAACGGAATCTACTAGTATCTCTGCTACTCACTATACTGACGTTGGATATTGCCTATTTAGGATTCCCTAGTAACGCATATTCCATTCTTATACCTTCCTTATTGTTATAGTTTCCTATTGGGTAGTACCTTCCTTTACTTGCTTATTTGCACCCTTTGATTTTGTACCCAATTAGGATACTCTACGCTTTCCTACTATGTATTACTAGATTATACATCAGCAGCGATCTCTTGTTTGTTTTATTTCATTACTTGTTTTGTTAGTTATATCCTGTCGCTTTTATGACCTTGTGTCACAAACGGTAACTAGCAAGAGAGGTTTTCACATCACTCATACTTATGAGTCATAGGGTTTAGTATTTCACATGACTACGCAATAGCGTGTCATTCCTTTGTTTTGATTGGTTTATTGTTTTAACATGACTCACGATTGTGGTCATATGATTATGACTTTCGCACATGACTTGTAGTTCCGAGTCATGGGTTTTACGCATGTGACGCAATTCGCGCACATGATAGGTTTATTATGTTTTGATTGGTTAGTTGTTATTGCGCAGTGACTCATTGGAGTCAGCTGATGGATTTCACACTATGACTCACTTATGAGTCATGGGGGCATGTGATGCGAAGGATGAGTCATGAGTTGCGGGAAGAACGGTTATAAAAGAGAGCCCTTATGGTCTCTTGGTTTAGACAAGCTTCTCGCCCTCTACTTTCCCCCCCCCACATTTCTAAACTCTTCTACAAACCCGTTTTGCTTCCGGGACACACACCACCACCTCCCCGCCCCTCTTCGTCCCATGTCGGAAATACCCCCCATCCCCCCAGGCAATCAAGAGCTGGCGGCCGCCATCTCACGATCCTCCACTCCTCGCAACCTCCAGGTCCCCCCCTCACCCTCCCCAGTCCCCAGACCCACACCCCCCCTTGCCTTCCTCGCGGACATCTTTCGACAGACGAGGGATGAGCTGCGCCTCCCCCCAACCTGGTCCCCGACCTCTCTGACTCCAGCCTCCAGTCCATCACCCCCGGTGAAGGCTCCATCCTCTCTATCCTTTGCTCGACAGTCTCCGGCATAGTAGCAATCACTACACAACTCGAGGCTGTCACCAAACAAATCGACGACCTCAGAAATGAGAACGGCGAACTCCGCTCACAAATCCACGACCTCTCCTCCCACATCACAAACGCTTCGGTAACCCCGGAAGATCTCACCCCCATTACCTCAGCCCTTCGTGACCTGTCACATAGGGTCTCTGCCCCCACACCAGCACCACCCCCACGCCCCCGGCCCCGGCTAAAACCACTCAAACCCCTCACCCCCCCAACCGAGGCGCCCCACAAGGCCCCACCACCCAGCAAAAATCTCTCAATCCCCCCACCCCTCCCCCCCTCCCCGCACCAGTAAACCCGCAATTCACTGCCCGTACTACGATACAAGACTCGGAAAAATGTTCGGCAACCCCGAGCTTTATGCCAAGGCTTTCCCCCACTCCTGGGAGGCGGAGCAATTCCGCGCCGGAGAATACGACCTGTCAGCTTTCACTGACGCTACCCTGCACCCGGACTACAAGCCCAAAAACCAACCATCGTACGCCCAGGCGGCCGGCTCCGGAGGAAAAGCGGAAAAAAGAAACCCAAGCATACGAGAGCCACAGAGGTTGCGAGTAACGAGGACAGAGATTTAAAAACCTCTGCCCCCCCCCTCCCCTTCGCTTCTAGACGCTTCTTTGCCCCACGCTCCTCCCATGCCCCCACGCCCTTTCGAGACGTATCGCCCGCTCCCTCCCTGACATCGTTGCCAATGCCCTCACCGATTCAAACTGCCTCCTCCCAAAGGGCTTTTTCGCAAAAGTCAACGACCGAGGAGCAGTTTCGCTCACCTGCACAGACCCGCACACGCCCGCTTCTTCCTATGCCCCCTACTTTGACGTCCTCACAAGGCGCCTCAACCAGGCCTTTCCAACAGGCGACAACTCCTGGCTCCCCTTCTGCCTCGCCCCGACCGCTGTACAGCTGGTCATACACAGCATCCCCACCGATGAAATGCCCGAAGACGACGAGCAACTCTACCCCCATCTCAAATCATCTATTGGTTTCGCGAAAGCGGTCCAAATCCAGTCGGCCAGGTACCTTAACCCTGACCGAGCTGCTCGAACCGCCAAAGAAGCGCTTTCGGTGGTCGTCTCCGTTGACCCCGACGACGTTTCCACTCTCACACCATCTATCTTCCTCTACTCAGAACGCCGGAAGGTGGAAAAGGCTATCTCCGCCAACCGGTACACACAATGCTCTAACTGCTGCCGCTTCGGCCACGCCGCCGCGCGATGCAAGCAGAAACATCCATCCTGCCCAATCTGTGCGCTTCACCATACCAAGGCCGCTCACAGGTGCCAAAACCCCACCTGCCCCAAAGGGGGTAACGAAAGACCCGTGGCAGACTGCTGCCCGACCTCACCCCCCACTGCGCCAACTGCGGCGACGACCACACCGCCTATGCCAAGGAATGCAAGTCCCGCCCTATCCCCCCCGCCCGCCCTGTGCCCCCCCGGAGTCTGTCCGCTCCTCCGCATCCTCAGACAGTCAAGAGTCCATGGATGTGGAAGAGGATGGCGTGCCAGCACCCACTGCTCCCCAGGCCCACCCAACCTCCGATCCTGGCCCTGCCACCCCCGCCCCGTAACCGCCATTCATGTGCCACCTACAGGCGCGACGGGTCCTGCTCCCTCAGGCCCCCCCGCGCCCCCCGTAACTCCTGTCAACCGTCGGGGTCGTCCCCGCCATGATTAACGCCCAACCCCCTAACAGAACCGAGGGGCCGGCCCCTCGCCCAAGATCACACTCATTCAACACAACAGCCTGGGAAGCTGGGATGTGTTCCTTTCATTGTTTTCGTCATTTTCAAGCGTCACCCTCCACAGCTGGTCCTTTTACAAGACCCTCCTCCTCCAAGGGCTTTTTACCCTCCTTTAATGGGTACAAGTCCTTTGCCCCCCCCTCGCCCCTCCCTAAGGTGGCCTGTTATATTTCTTTTGAATTTTTAAAAACCCACCGTACTTCCAGTGTTCACGCCGGACCTGGATGACTACATGCACATTGACATCTACACCCCCTCAGGCTGCTTCGGCACAGTCTTCCTTACTTCCGCCTGGCAAACATTTATTCACGTTCCAGGTACCCTCAACCACACACAGTCAAGCCAGACCAGATTTTTGTTGCTCTTAACGTCCCCTACCTTGTAGTAGGAGATTTTAATATCCACAGCCCCCGCACTGACCCCCTCCGCCTCCCCTCCTCTCAGAAGCCTCCATCGCCGACCCCTACTTCGACAAAGCCGATGACCTCAGCTTTACTGCATCAACACCCCGGGGGAGTACACTCGGTACCCCCTCTCTGGCCCCCACAGACCTAGCGTCATAGACCTGGCCTTTGCTAACCCCGCAATGTTTCCTTTCGTTCACAACTGGAACACCTCAGATCTACCCTCCACCGGGTCGGATCACGTCCCCATCTCCATCTCCCTTTCAGCCCCCTCCGAGCACCCCCCCCCCCCAGGCCAAATGGGACCTCCTGGACTGGACAGCCCTGGAGCCTACCCTGAAGGCCTTCCGCGTCCCCCCTCCCCCACCACATCCCTCCCCTCAGCAGTTTGACGCCTGGTTCTCGGCCTCTCTGTCCTGCCTAACCTCAACGCTTAGAACAGCGGCCCCCACATCGAGACCATCGTCCAAGTCCAAACCCTGGTGGACCCCCCTCCTCACCGCGCTCCGAAAGGAGTACAACAAAGCCACGAGAAAGGCAAAAAAGCTACAAACCACACAAGCAAGGGAAACAGCCAGGCTCTCCAGGAATGGTTACTTCAAAGCCATCAAGCGCGCCAAGTCCACATACTGGGCTGATTTCCTGGCCAAAACCACCCCCAACAACATCTGGACCGCCAAGAAACCTGTCGCTCCCAGACAAGCGACGAGGTTCCCGTCCCTCCCAGACGCAAACGACCCCACCTCTATCAACAACGCCCTCCTCGCCCACTTCTTTCCACCTCGAGCCGAACCCTCACCCAGGGGGCGGCTCTCACCCGTTCCCAACGCGCCCCCCCTCACCAAAGACGAAATCTCCTCGGCCTTTGCCAGATCCTCGCCCTCCTCGGCCCCAGGACCTGACGAAATACCCTACTCCGTTTGGAAACACATCCACAAGCACTACCCCGACATACTTCTAGATCTCCTAGGCCCCCTCCTGTCATATGGGTACCACCCCCCTTCGCTGAAGGTTGCCAACGGTGTCGTCTTGGACAAACCGGGCAAAGCCTCCTAGGACTCCCCCGCCTCCTTCCGCATCATAGTTTTGCTAAAAACCGTCTCCAAGATCTTGGAAAGAGTTATGGCGGTCCGCCTATTCTCCCTTGCTAAGTCTTCCGGCCTGCTCCACCCCAACCAATGTGGCTCGGTGCCAGGTCTTGGCACCTTCGACGCCTGCACCACCCTAGTCCACGAAGTTAAAACCCTCCAACGCACCCACCGCAAGGTATCCTCCCTCTTCCTTGACATCAAAGCCGGTTTCGACAATGTCGACGCCCTCACCCTCCGCAAACGCCTCCTAGACAAAAACACCCCCAGATACTTGGTAGACTGGGTCTCCTCTTTCCTCTCGGAAAGGAGGTGTACCCTGGTCTACCAAGGCTCACCCAAGACCCCCTCCCCAGTCACAGTCGGTACCCCTCAGGGTTCCCCCATCTCCCCGCTTTTGTTCCTCATTTACGTGGCACCCCTCCACACCGACATAAAAGGAGGCCTTATGCTTTCGTACGTCGATGACTTCGCACTCACAGTCTCCTCCCCCTCCTACAGGTCCAATGTATGCCAGCTGCAAAGCGTGTTCACAGCCCTATCCCTTCGCGCCACCACCCTAGGTGTGGCCTTCTCCATCCCGAAAACAGAGCTCATCCACTGGCGCACCCCAAGCCAAAGAGGCAGCCTCAAGGCCAACCACCCCGTCACCCTTAACGACCAGATCTTCCGCCCCTCCGAAGAGGTGAGGTGGCTCGGTTACTGGTTCTCCCCCGCCCTCAACACTGTCAACCATTTCGAAAGACGTCTAGCCCTGGCCAATGCCACGTTCTCCTTTATAAGAAGAGTCGCCTCACCAGGGGCTGGAGTCCGTCCCTTCCTCTCGCACCGGCTCGCCATGGGCCTCATCCTCCCGATCCTCACGTACGGCGCGGACCTCTTCATCCCAAACACCCGCTCCACCAACCGCATGAGCACATTCTGGCACAGAGTGCAGAGGTGGTCCACCAATTGTTTCTTCGCCACCCCCATCCCTATACTGTCCAGGGAGGCGTGCCTCCCTCCCATCGGCCCGTACTGCAAGCACAAAAGACGCACAGCAGCGCTCAGGCTCTGCTGCTCACCACCTTCCCTCAATCCAGCGGCTGCCCGCCTCCCTCCCACTTTCCCCTCGCTATCCAATTTCAGGGCTTCCGATACTTGCCGCCCAATGACTATTGGTCTCTCGTCCGTCTACCTCCCCCTTAGCTGGAGGACCCCAGTTCCCTCCCCCCCAATGAGAAGACACCTCCCCATAGACGAACTCGCGCACATGGCCTTTCCCCTCGGGCACGGTTTCAAACGTTTCCCCCAGATCGGCCGGGCGCCCCTCCCCCCTTCAGAAGACATCCCTCCCCCGACCCTCATGGCACGGACCTACGCCACACTCAAGGAAAGGGCTCACAAACTCCTACTCCGGGACTGGGAGGACACCCTCCCGGCACCCCCCCACTACGAGCACCCCGCCTCCACCACCCCCCACCCCTTCATGGGGCTCGACAAGTTCGCTGCCGGCCGTATTCACCAAATGCGCTCCGGCAAAAGCTACCTGCTAGCCCACCCCACCTGGCGGGACGACCCGGATCGCCCGACCACTTGCCCCCGGTGTCGTGAAGCCCCAGAGACCTTCGAACACGCCGTCCTTCACTGCCCAGCCAGGGCTGATGCCAGACACTCCCATCTAAGTGGGGTAGAAAGCCTCTCGCCCGCGAGCCCAATTTGGAACCATCCACCCTCCCTCTCTGCCCTCCGGCGTTTCATCCTAGACACCCGCACCGGTTTCCCCCCTAGCGACCCCTCCCTTCTGGACTAACAATAAACGTCTACGCCAACCGCCCATAGCTCCCCCCACCCCCAAGATATCCCCCAGTTTCACCCACCACCCTACGACCTATGCTTTTGTTTTTGTATTTCTTTTTAAAAGGGTTACGAGTTATGAAGTGCGTTGGATTTTCCCTATATAATGTATGTTTTTGACAGGCGAGGCCGCGGGTTTTTTGGCTTCAATAACTTAGTACTACCGAGAGTGGGAAATGGTTTCTTTTGTTTATGTTTTTTTGCTTTATAGGTTTTGTTTTTTCCATAGCCTCCGCTACATGAAGCTTTTTGTACCTTAAAACAATGAACGCATGATATAAAAAAAAAAAAAAAAAAGGTCTCTTGGTTTAGACACGAACCATCTCCTCTACACCTCCGGCGATTGAAATCTCAACACCACGAGATATCATCGTCGGATCCATCCTTTCTCCAACGCACTCTCAGTGAGCTGCACCCCCCCCCTATGATAGATTCGGACTTGGGCACCCGTTTCTTAGGGCCTGTCCCATCCACCCTTTCGCTTTTGTTTTGCGTCTTCGCTTAGCATTTGCACGGTCGGCAACACCCTCGCGTCCATATTACAGACGTCTGGGATTACGGTTCGCAGTAAGAGAAAGCTTTTCATCAGGCTAAGGTCGATTTCTCTACTCTCTTCGATTACGTTTCGCTCGAGGCTGCCTAGTCAGACACGCACACGTTTCCGATAGTTCCTACGATACTTGGGTCTACCCCTCCTCTCCTCCGCTCGGTTCCGTCCCGTGGCTCGGTTACAGCCAAACATCCGCTCATTAGCTGGCATTCTTACTGCCACTTCCCCTGGGTCAACCCCCTCCCCCGTGGCTCGGCTCGGCCACAGCCCTCGGTTACGCTCGGTCATGGTATTGCACTGCCTCCTTGGACGATGTCAACGCCTTGGGTTACGGAGTAATGTGATGGATTTGCTTGGGTTTAGCGTTTCCCGTCCCCCCTTTCTGTGTTCTGTAGTTTTGGCTGAATTTTCACGGTCGGGTTTCTGTTAGAGTACTCTGGGATATTAATGTGGTTTCTTTTGTTATTATGTCAAGGGGGAGTTTTCGGGTCCGGTTTTCCTGTTGTCTCCTGCTTGTCGTGTTGGTGATTTATTTCTGTTGTCTACTTAGCCGATAGGGGTATTTTTGTCTTCGCGGCGGGATCGTGCGGTTGGTTCCACACCAGAGGGACTTGGGATGATGGTTTTTTCCGGTGGGCCGAGGAGGATTTCTTTGGGGTTTTTCCTTACCATAGCTAGCGCTGCACGTAGCCTTTGTTCCCCGTAGTTGATTAATACAAAGCGCATGATATAAAAAAAAAAAAAAAAAGGTCTCTTGGTTTAGAGTTCTTCACGCAATCATCTAAGTTATTTCTCTTACAATATACTTTATCTTTACTTAATTTTACCGGGCCGAGTACATAGTGTCTCTCACGAGCTTAGCGATATATTGTACGAGACAGGAGTCTGTATACTCAGCTGTTGTTATTCGTACAAACTCGGATAGTAAGAATACTATCGAGAAGAAGGTTACCTGCTGCAAGTATCGCCCGAAAGGAAGAGGATTGTAACATTTGATTGCGTCACCATAAGCAGCACTTAATCCAGAAACAACAAAACGGAATCACCACAAGACGACGATATCGAAGTAGCGGCATTCGATACCACTACACTAGGGGAAGCGCTAGACCAGACGCTGGGAGAATCAAGGGCCACTAGCCCAGACACACCAGAACCAGCATCACCAGCCAATCGGAAGCAATTACACTCCCAGGAGGAACCCGAAGGAATACAATGTCGATAGCAACAGGAGCAGCAGACACGACGGGAGGAGTGACGACAGACTCAGGAAATGCCGGTACCCAGGTGCCGGGACTCAACGCGGACCAACTTCAGCAAATCATAACAAACCTCACTGGAGGCAATCGAAGACCAAAAATCAAAGAACCGGAAACGTTCTCAGGAGAACGAACCAAACTACGAGGATGGCTAGCACAACTTAAGGTCTACTTCACCGCGGTGGGATGGACGGAAGGCCATCACCCGATAGAATACTATACGCCGCAAGCCTCCTGAGAGGGGATGCAGGAGCATGGATAACACCATATGCGGAAGGACGGCTCTCTCACGAATGGGAAACCTGGGAAGCATTTGCAGAAGAAGTCAGGAATCAATTCGGAGCCATTGACGCCATGGGAGAAGCGAGGCTCAAAATACAAAAATTACGACAAGGAAACAGGACCATGACGGAATATTGGAATGAGTTCCGACTCGCAGCCACAGAGGCAGACCTGGACGACCATACAGCAGGAGAATGTCTACTCACAGGAATGAATACGGCACTTCAAGAAGCATGGGGGACGGATAGTGGAGATTTCGTTAGCACGGAGACATTAGCCAAATGGGCAATCAAGAAAGAAACCAAGTTGGCCACGGTCAAACATATCCAAAAAAAGGGAACAACGGAAAGAACAACGAACACATCACGAAATCTGAACGGAACCTTCAGACCGACAAACAACAACCCTTCGGAAGGAGATCCAATGGACTTGGACGCGACGAGAAGGAAACAAGACTACACCCTGAAGAATTCAAAAGAAGAATAAGGGAAAAACTATGCCTCAAATGCGCAGGGGCAGGACACCAGGTACGAAACTGCGACCGACCAAGGGATGGAAGAAATTACACCACAACACCCAAACAAGGAGAATTCAGAAGGAGGGTGGGACCCTGGGCAGCAAAGCCCAGCATCAAGGAAATCGAGGTCAAGGAAGACGACGAGCAGTCGGGAAACGACGAAAGTCCCCAGTAAAGGATGGTACTAGGGACAGACCAGAACGAAAACCCATCATCATGGAAAATTACTACGCGGCACTCAACTACACGGAATCCCTCGAACGAGAAAATGATCATATCATGATCAAGATACAACTACATGGAAAAAAGGAATCAGTTACGATAAACGCGATGATCGATTCAGGGGCCACTGAAGACTTTATCGACGAAGGAATATGCACGAAACACGGAATTATGAAAACAAAGGCCAAGAAAAGAAGAGAGATTTACCTCGCGGATGGAAAACCAAGCGCTATGGGTCCAGTTACCCATCTGGCGAAAGTACCTATGGACATCAACAGCCATAGGGAATTGGCAACTTTTCAAGTGGCAAATCTCCAAAACCATGAAGTCATCCTGGGAATGCCATGGTTACGAACGCACAATCCCACAATTGATTGGGATCAGAAAAAGATCACGTTTAACAGCGAACGATGTACGACATGGTGTCTCAACAGTTCGCCTGTTGCGTATGCAGTACCAGAGGATGAAGCCCTGGAAGAAAACCTCGTCACCAAGTACTCAGAAGTACAAGTTGAGGGGAACGCACGAGTCCAAGTTCAGAGACTATCTCCTCAGGCTAGGATGCCTACGAAAGGATCGAAGGAGGCGGCAGGACACGACCTGTATGCCAATGAGCAAGTCTGTATACTTGCAGGAGAACAAAAAACGGTTCGAACCGGGATAGCCATTGGACTACCTCAAAAAACCTACGGACGCATCGCTCCGCGAAGTGGATTAGCAGTCAAACACAGACTCACAACAAACGCGGGGGTAATAGATGCAGATTATACCGGAGAAATAAAGGTGGTCTTGGTCAATCAAGGTACCGACCAGTTCCAAGTGGAACAAGGCGATCGGATCGCACAATTGATTATCGAAAAAATCAACACGGAAGAACTACAGGAATTCAAGAACTGAAAAGAACGGACCGAGGAACCAAAGGATTCGGAAGCACAGACGGTTCGGAAAAGACAAAAGACCGATTCACATCAGCGAAATATCGGCCAAAGCATTCGGAAGCTTTTACCG
>NESQ01000794.1:0-13096 GCA_003070745.1 Tuber borchii | reverse complement strand
ACTTGAAAAACTTTCAAGGTGTGTTGTGTGGCCTGTTTGTAATTCAAAGGCCAACTGTTCGGGTCGGTCTCACCTTCCCCTGAGCAGGATTGTACTAGTACTCGTACTTGAATGACGTTCTGCGGCTCAAAACTCCCTTTTCACATTAGCTTTCAGACTAAATCCAGGTAGGGCGTTCTAGGTCCTGCGGGCATGAACATGAACGACGGCCCAGGGCCACGACAGACTCCTACAAATCTCGAGAAGACCTTACTTAACACATATCTACGATTACTTTTTAAAAAATGATAAGCAACGTGAATTATACCCTAAACCTCAGGTGTGCTTTATTCGGCGTATTGCAGACTTTGAGAGGGCCAAACCTAATGGCAAGCGCTCATCTACCATACCCTAATATTCCTTATCTGAACCTACACCAAGAAAGCAGGGGTAGTCACAAGCCTGCCTATTACATCGTTGTACCTTAAAGCACTCTTGAAAAGCTTGTTCATGTTTGTTCAACCCACCTTTTCAAGTGTACAAGCTTACCTTTTACATGTTTTCCTCACGGCAACTGTACATCTGTACTTTTTTGTACAGGCACAGAAGGACGTTCTACGTTCAAGTTGAGACGTTTAACAGTCTCTTTCAAACTGGTCTGAGTTGTTAGAACTCTTGATACTACGACAAACAGCTTGAATAGTACGCTCTTCCTTATATAAACCCCTCGCTACCCCGCGATTTTCCTTCTCCACTCCTTCATTACCTTCTAATCAATCTACAGCTTCTCATCGTCCTTTTTAGTCCTCCAAAAGCAACTTTTCCCTTCACAACGATACGTTATATATAAACGAGAACTGTTTTCCGCGATCATACAGTCTCACTCACATTTCACACCAACTATACCGGTAAGTCTCGTCCGCAGTTCCTAACGTCCGAAATGAGCCGTTCTCAGGCCTTTCGTAGGCTATACTGATTGATATCCATAGAATACCGGTAACTTACTCTTAATTGAAGCGAAGCTTTTCGATCGCTTCTACCTCCTAAAAGTAAGTTTGTGCCACAATTCGTCCCTTTTCTTCCTTCCTCGGCCTCCTAGAGATACCAACCCGAGGCCTGGTCTTTCTCACTTCCTTCTGGGGCACGATGAAGCGCTGCGTAAGTTCTTGAATGAACTTGTGCACGGCTCGTACGAGCTCTTCTAAAGCCTTAATGTGAAACGATAGCTGACCACTATTCTCTAGATACACTAGCGGCTCCCCGTTTTCGCTTGCTATCCCCCCTATAGTTAGTCTTCTGTTTGTCTCATTTGTACCTTTCCCAAGATGGAATGATTACTGATCGCTATTGCTAGATTTCTTTGGGATTTCCCGTCTTCTTCTGCACGCCAAGAACATCTCGCCGAATTCAGGTTAGTCTTCTGTGCGTCCCATTTAGTCTTTTTTACAGAGAATCTAATTGGTTAATAGCATGCCTCCGATTCGTGGTCGTGGTCGTGTCACCACTGCCATCTTCCGGACCGAGCTCAACCTCACTGGTGAGGGACGAACCGTGGAAGGGAGGAGATACCGCGCCGTTCGCACATACATTCTCCAGAAGTGCAACGAGAGGAATATCACCTCTCGCACGCAGGCCGGTGACACTTTGTGGAACGAAGTTAGGACGGAGACCGTCGCACACATTGCCCTCAGAGGCTTCCGAGCCAAATTCAACTCCCCCCGGAACGGCCAACATCGGGCCTTCCACGTTGCTCTGGATGCTCTCATCATGGACGTCCTGAAGAAGGCAGCTGAGTCTCGTAGGAATGCCAGACTTAATTCCGATGCCGAGGAAGAGGGGGGAGATGGGGGCGCTGGCGGTGCATCTGGATCCGGATCGAGAGACGAAAGGGCCGTTGCTCGTCCCCAACCGACCGTTCACGAGGAGAAACCGGTACGAATAATATTCATTTCGACCACAGGTGCCGAGCCTGGGCAGGCTCGCCAGCTCCCATGGATAAACCGTGGTAATAACGCTATGCCAAACAAGAGTTGGCTGGCGGTTCTCAGGCACTACACTTTACAGGAGCTCGGCGAAGCTGCCTGTCGGTACGTAGAGGACGGCGAGCATCCCCGGCAGTTCATTGGAATTCTCCGCGACATTCAAGGCCTGAATGTCACTCCCGATGGCGCCGACCAGATCGAGTTGATCGACGACGATCAGGTCAATGCCTGGCTTCGTCTCTTCCAGTGCTCCACCCTTACTGTCGCCTGCTTCCTCCACCGAGCAGCTGTTGCCCCTCCTGATGGTGGGGACCCTGTTCGTCCTAATACACCTCTTGTTGGGCACAGCCGGAACTATCTCTTCCCCGGCCAATTCGACGTCGCCGAGTTCTACACTGAGCCAGAATCTGACTCTGATGAGGAGGACGATGTGGAGCGCCATGCAAGGCGTAGAAGGGCCTTTCCTAGGTCCCACAACGGCTGGCAGAGGAGAATTCTGAGCAATGATCGTAGGGTTGTTAGGTTCCAGACCCACTCCCGGGAACTGATTTCGCGCGCTCGAGTGAGACAGGGGCCGGCGTATATGAGCCGATATGCAGGACAAGATGTCCCAATGGTGGCTCTTCCCCCGGGGATCCCACCTCCCGGGTGTGAGGTGTCAGTACATGACGCTATTGAGGAAGGCGCTGATGATAACGGTGGGGGTAATGGGGGCGATGGGGGTGGGGGTGATGGGGGCAATGGGGGCAATGGGGCAATGCCTAGGGTTTGTTTGCACCGGGCAGCGTCTTCTTTAGGCTTTTGGGTGGTTTTTTCTTTTGTTTCACTGGCTTTCTTAGGTTTTGCTTTCATTTCTATCCATGGGTTCGGCGCCGGGGGGGGTTGGGGCTTGTTTGTGCCGGGTAGTGTCTTCTTGGGTCTTTCGGGTGGGCTCTCTTTGGTTTCACGGGTTTTTCTTACTTTGTTTTGCTCTCGTTTCTATCCATTTGTTGGGTTTTCTGGGACTCGTTTTGTGCCGGGCTGCGTCTTCTTTGAGCCTTTGGGTAATTGTTCTTTGGTTTTACGGGCTTTGCTTCTTTGCTTCTGCTTTGCTTCTATCTATTAATCGTTGTCTTAATCCTGCTTGCGCTGTCATCCGGCTTTCCTATATTTTACCCGGTAGTCTTAGATTTTATTGTTTTTAGCAGTCTTTTTATTTTTAGAATTAGTTGAGTGCAATAGAAAGCTTTTCTGGGACGCTAAACGTCCCTTTTATCCTTTATCCTATCCTAGTATGTATAATTCAATCTTTTGAAATGATAAGTTATGTTCATCCTAGCCCCGCATATGAAAGCCTGTCCCGGCAATCCCGAATAGACAGTCTCTATTCGGCTCAGAGCCATCCGTGCACGTAGCCTTTGAGACATTCGGAGGCCAAATGGCTGTAGGATAGTCCGAGCCCATGCCAATGATTCTCACGGACCTTGGGTCATAGCTAGGAGTCCGTGTAGTAACAATAACATAAAGCTTGCTCGTCCGCAATACGACGCTGTTCGTCCCCAATACGACGCCGTGAGTTCGATTCCTGTCGGAGCTTTTATCTCTACATCTAATTCCTTTTTCTCCTCTAGTTCTTTCATATAAACGCGCAATCATGAATGGAAATACGAGCAGAGGTCAGTCACACCTTCTGGAGGCCAATGTGAGCTCTCCCAAGACTTAAATATCCCATTCTTGACCAGAGTAGTAGGACTAGCCCCCCGAGCCCAGGCATCATCGTCGAGACCTCCGGTAGCCTTCGCGGATATTTCAACGCCAGCACCGGAAACACAACGACGAGTTCATTTTGAGGAAGAGCAACCTACAGATGTTGACGATGATGATGACATTCCTCCTAGACGTCGCCGATGGGACGAATGACGTCCTACTGAACCACTCCCGCAGCCACTTCCACGGAGAGTCAGGAGCCGGTTAAGATATGTAAGTAAATCTCATAATTTTTTCAATTGACATGCTTATAAGAAAGAGTACGGAGGATACCCCAACGCCGGTTCTAAATGGCCCTTCACAGGGGGTTCTAAATGGCCCTTCGCAGGGGCTTGCATCACAAGAGCAGGCAGCACAATTACATTCCGGCCATCTCAGAGACGATTCATCACAATTCTCACCCTATATTCCTGATATGCCTGAAGAGGAAGAAATTATGCCGTCCCATTCACGACGTAGTATAGCTGATCCAGACTTTCCAGAGTCTAATATCGGGACCCCTATCACACTATCGGCAAAAAGCAATACATTGCAGGGTGAGGCGAGGATAATCTTTGAGAACGCTGCAAATATGGTCCGGTATCATACGTGGTTTGTTAATCCCTTTGTAAAGCCTGCCGAAAACGATACGCTTCTGGAAGGTTATTGGGTAAAGGCAGCTAGAAAGTTAGGTTGGGGAAATAGGGTAATGGAAAGGCGGGCAATGACTTTTGTAAGTCCTATAATTGACGAAGAACGTCCTATTGGAGACTGATCACGGCTAATTAGATACATTTAGTTGAAATCGAGGCAGTCTAGCGCCAGGTCACATCTAGTTTCAGAGAGCAAGAACATGATTGAGGACCTGTATGACTTCTCGCAAAAACCACCGGCCGAAATAAAGGCGCGAGTTGCCTATTTGCTCGAAAATGATCGGTTTACATGCCACCCAAGTAAACAACAAGTAAGTAAACTCAGATCGTCCACGGTGAGACGAGATAAGGCTTACCCAGACAGGACTGTGGTTGGCGCTTTTCTGCGCCAGAGATAGCAAAACTCTTGTTTCATAAGTGGTACCGGGGTTCGAGAATGCGAGGGAGGACCGATAAATCATTTCTTAATCGTACTAACGACGTCCTGATATGCCTTACCACGGCATGTCTGTATATTCTCTGAAGGCTTGGAGTTCCGGATCATTTGTTCAACCTCCAGATTTTTCCGCTCTGAGGCACAAAGTTAGTATTGACTCGTTTAAAGGTTCAAATCCGCCGTTGTAAAGCCTATCGTACTCACTAGAAAATTTAGATGTCTATCTTCGACAGCCTGCTACCTGGCAAAGACTGCCACCAGGAGTGCGAGATAAACTCGTTGAAGATACAAAAAAACGTATTAAGAAAATGCTGCGGGAGGGCGGATTGATACCGGATCAGGAGTCTCGTGCCCCACTGGAGGACAGAGAAGCCGCAGGATATTTGGATTTGCAGATTTCAGGCGATGAGGAAAGCGAGGTGGAGGACGATCATTCAGATCCCGAAGCGGGGGAGGCAGTTGAGGCTCCCGAAGAGGAGTTGAATGGGGACGAGTAACGTCCTATTAGGGACTAATGTAGATTTATATAAAATAAACAAATAAAAGAGGTTATTATTATTATTATTATTATTATTTTGAATATGCCACTTAGAGTTAGACTTCAACCCAGTTTGTGAAAAAAGACATCAGGGGAAAGTCGCTTGGGGCCGAGGGAAAGTCCCAAGAAGCCATGAAGAAGGCAGGAAGGCGAGAACAGTGAAGGAATAAGCCAGGGCAAGGCCACGCATCATTAAATAATGGACGGTTCTCGTCGCGAAAGCGACGAATAGCGTCCGCTTAGATATTGTATACACAGAGAAATTATTGGGGCTGGATTAGGTCATGGGGCAATGGCAAGGAGGAAGGGGAGAAATAAGCGAGAATTTGGAAAGCAGAAGAACTACGGGGAACGGTGCATTGCGGACGTTCGGAGTCGCGAAGAGTTTGTCAATAGGAAATTCAGAACAGAATGTTTGGATCAACAAGGGAACAATGCGTGGTGCGAGAGGTAATGCTGGATAAACTATAGGGGAAAGGTCAAAGCTGGAATGGACCAGACAACGGCGTGTTTGGGCTGTCGGGAAGCATGATTGAGTCGTGGGGCACAAATCCATAACGGAACAATTCCTGGCGCGAGAGGTAATGCCGGATAAACTAAGGTAGAAGAGTCAAGCGCGAATGAACCGTGCAACGGCTCAAAGAGGACGAAGTCCGTCCAGAAAACGTTGCATGTCAACGAAATTACCGACGCAAAAAAAAAGTGCCCCGTAACCCCGGATTTATTCCGGAGTTATGGGGCATGTACGAGAGATACAACAACTTGAGTTTTATAATTTGGCCCCCCATACCCCCTATCCCTCATGAGGTATGGGGGTCAAATGTGAACTTTTGCTGATGAAAGGGGAGGGGGGGGGCAGAAGATTTTAAGGCTCTGTCCTCGTTACTCGCAACCTCTGTTGCTTTGGCTTGCTTGGGTTTCTTCTTCCCGCTCCTTCCGCTGGAGCCGGCCGCCTGGGCGTAGGTTGGTTGGTTTCTGGGTTTGTAATCTGGGTGAAGGGTGGCGTCTGTGAAAGCAGACAGGTCATATTCTCCGGCGCAGAACTGTTCCACTTCCCAGGAGTGGGGGAAGGCCTTTGCATATAGCTCGGGGTTACCGAACATTTTGCCCAGTCTTGTGTCGTAGTAGGGGCAGTGGATTGCGGGGTTAATGGGGTCGAGGGGGGGGGCGGGGGTGGGGCTGTGAGGGATTTTTGCTGGGTGGTGGGGCATTGTGGGGCGACAGGGTAGGATGGGTGGGTTGGCTGATTGTTTTTAGCCGGGGCCGGGGGTCGGGTGGGTGGGGCTGGTGTGGGGGCCGAGACCCTATGTGACAGGTCACGTAGGGCCGAGGTGATCGGGGCGAGGTCTTCCGGGGTTACGGAGGCATTTGTGATGTGGGAGGAAAGGTCGTGGACTTGGGTGCGGAGCTCCCCGTTCTCATTTCTAAGATCGTCGACTTGCTTTGTGATGGACTCGAGTTGAATGGTGATGGCTACAATGCCAGAGACCGTTGAGCAGAGGATGGAGAGGATGGAGCCCTCGCCGGGGGTGATGGATTGCAGGCTGGAGTCGGAGAGGTCGGGGACCAGGTTGGGGGGGAGGCGTAGTTCATCCCTCGTCTGCCTAAAGATATCTGCGAGGAAAGCAAGGGGGGAGAGGGTCTGGGAACTGGGGAAGGGGATGGGGGATTTGGGTGTTCCGTGGTGTAGAGGCTCGCGAGATGGTGGCTGCCAGCTCTTGGTTGCCTGGGGGGATGGGAGGTATTTCCGACATGGGACGGAGGGGGCGGGGGCGTGCTGGCGTGTGTCCCGGAAGCGAAACGGGTTTGTAGAAGAGTTTTGAAATGTAGGGGGGGAAAGTAGAGGGCGAGAAGCTTGCTCAACCAAAGAGGCTTTCTTTTTTTTTTTTTTTTTTATATCATGCGTTCATTGTTTTAAGGTACAAAAAGCTTCATGTAGCGGAGGCTATGGAAAAAACAAAACCTATAAAGCAAAAACATAAACAAAAGAAACCATTTCCCTCTCTTGCTAGTACTAAGTATTGAAGCCAAAAACCCGCGGCCTCGTCTGTCAAAAACATACATTATATAGGGAAAATCCAACACACTTCATAACTCGTAAACCTTAAAAGAGAAATACAAAAAACAAATGCGCAGGTCGTAGGGTGGGTAGGTAGGGTAGGGGATATCTCTGGGACGGGGGGGAAGTGTGGGTGGTTGGTTCTTATTGTTGGTCGGGGAGAAGGGGGTCGCCATGGGGGAACCCGGTGCAGGTGTCTAGGATGAAACGCCGGAGGGCTGAGAGGGAGGGTGGATGGTTCCAAATTGGGCTCTCGGGTGAGAGGCTTTCTACTCCACTTAGATGGGAGTGTCTGGCTTCAGCCCTAGCTGGGCAGTGAAGGACGGCGTGCTCGAAGGTTTCTGGGGCTTCGAGACACCGGGGGCAGGTGGTCGGACGGTCCGGGTCGTCCCGCCAGGTGGGGTAGGCCAGTAGGTAGCTTTTGCCGGCACTCATTTGGTGTATACGGCTGGCGGCGAACTTATCGAGCCCCATGAAGGGGTGGGGGTGGTAGAGGCGGGGTACTCGTAGTAGGGGGGTGCTGGGAAGGAGTCTTCCCAGTCTTGGAGGAGGAGTTTGTGAGCCCTTTCTTTGAGTGTAGTGTAAGCTCGTGTCATGAGGTTCGGGGGCGGATGTCTTCTGATGGGGGGAGGGGTGCACGGCTGATCTGGGGGAAACGTTTGAACCCTTATCCGAGGGGAAAGGCCATGTGAGCGAGTTCGTCTATGGGGAGGTGTCTTCTCATTGGGGGGGAGGGAACCGGGGTTTTCCAGCTAAGGGGAGGTAGACGGACGAGAGACCAATAGTCATTGGGCGACAAGTGTCAGAGGCCCTGAAGTTAGATAGTGAGGGGAAGGTGGGGGGGAGGCGGGCAGCCGCCGGGTTTAGGGAAGGTGGTGAGCAGCAGAGCCTGAGCGCTGCTGTGCGTCTTTTGTGCTTGCAGTACGGGCCGATGGGAGGGAGACATGCCTCTCTGGACAGTATAGGGATGGGGGTGGCGAAAAAACAATTGGTGGTCCACCTCTGCACTCTATGCCAGAAAGTGCTCATGCGATTGGTGGAGCGAGTGTTCGGGATGAACAGGTCCGCACCGTAGGTGAGGATCGGGAGGATGAGGCCCATGGCGAGCCGGTGAGAGAGGAAGGGACGGACTCCCGCCCCCGGTGAGGCAACTCTTCTTATAAAGGAGAACGCGGCACTGGCCAGGGCTAGGCGCCTTTCGAAGTGATTGGTGGTGTTGAGGGCAGGAGAGAACCAGTAGCCGAGCCACCTCACCTCTTCGGAGGGGCGGAAGATCTGGTCGTTGAGGGTGACGGGTGGTTGGCTTTGTGGATGCCTCTTTGGCTTGGGGTGCGCCAGTGGATGAGCTCCGTTTTCGGAATGGAGAAGGCCACACCTAGGGTCGTGGCTCGAGGGATAGGGCTGTGAACAAGCTTTGCAGCCGCGCACATTGGAACGGTAGGAGGGGGAGGAGACCGTGAGCGCGAAATCGTCGACGTAGGAAAGCATAAGGCCTCCTCTTATGTCGGTATGGAGGGGTGCACGTAAATGAGAAATAAAAGCGGAGAGATGGGGGAACCCTGAGGAGTTCCGACTGTGACTGGGGAGGGGGTCTTGGGCGAACCTTGGTAGACCAGGGTACACCTTCGTTCCGAGAGGAAAGAGGAGACCCAGTCTACCATGTATCTGGGGGTGTTCTTGTCCAGGAGGCGTTTGCGGAGGGTAGGGCGTCGACATTGTCGAAACCGGCTTTGATGTCGAGGAAGAGGGAGGACACCTTGCGTGGGTGCGTTGGAGGGTTTTAACTTCGTGGACCAGGGTGGTGCAGGCATCGAAGGTGCCTAAACCTGGGACCGAGCCGCATTGGTTGGGGTGGAGCAGGCCAGATGCCTTAGCCAGAGCGAAAAGGCGGACCGCCATGACTCTTTCCAAGATCTTGGAGATAGTTTTTAGCAAAACTCTGATGCGGAAGGAGGCGGGAGAGTCGTAGGAGGCTTTGCCTGGTTTGTCCAAGACGACACCGTTGGCAATTTTTAGCGAAGGGGGTGGTACCCATATGTCAGGAGGGGGCCTAGGAGGTTTAGAAGTATGTCAGGGTAGTGCTTGTGGATGTGTTTCCAAACGGAGTAGGGTATTTCGTCAGGTCCTGGGGCCGAGGAGGGCGAGGACTTGGCAAGGGCCGAGGAGATTTCGTCTTTGGTGAGGGGGGGTGCGGGGTACGGGTGAGAGCCGCCCCTGGGCGGGGGTTCCGATCGAGGCGGGAAGAAGTGGGCGAGGAGGGCGTTGTTGATGGAGGTGGGGTCGTTTGCGTCTGGGAGGGATGGGAACCTCGCCGCTTGTCTGGGAGTGACAAGTTTCTTGGCGGTCCAGATGTTGTTGGGGGTGGTTTTGGCCAGGAAATCAGCCCAGTATGTGGACTTGGCGCGCTTGATGGCTTTGAATAACCATTCCTGGAGTGCCTGGCTGTTTCCCTTGCCTGTGTGGTTTGGAGTTTTTTTGCTTTTCTCGTGGCTTTGTTATACTCCTTTCGGAGCGCGGTGAGGAGGGGGGTCCACCATGGTTTGGACTTGGACGATGGTCTCGATGTGGGGGCAGCCGTTCTAAGCGTTGAGGTTAGGCAGGACAAAGAGGCCGAGAACCAAGCTTCAAACTGCTGGGGGGAGGGGCGTGGGGGGGGAGGGGGGACGTGATAGCTTTGAGGGCCGGTTCCAGGGCTGTCCAGTCCAGGAGGTCCCATTTGGCCTGGGGGGGAGGGGCGTGTCGGAGGGGAGCTGAAAGGGAGATGGAGATGGGGACGTGATCCGACCCGGTGGAGGGTAGAGATGAGGTGTTCCAATTGTGTACGAAAGGAAACATAGCGGGGTTAGCAAAGGCCAGGTCTATGACGCTGGGTCTGTGGGGGCCAGAGAGGGGGTACCGAGTGTACTCCCCCGGGATGTTGATGCAGGTAAAGTTGAGGTCGTCGGCTTTATCGAAATAGGGTCGGCGATGGAGGCTTCCTGGGAGGAGGGGAGGCGGAGGGGGTCGGTGCGGGGGCTGTGGATGTTGAAATCTCCTACCACAAGGTAGGGAACGTCAATGGCAAAGAAAATCTGGTCTGGTCTGACTGTGTGTGGTTGTGGGTACCTGGAACGTGAATAGATGTTTGCCAGGCGGAAATAAGGAAAGCTGGTGCCGAAGCAGCCTGAAGGGGTGTAAACATCAATGTGCATGTAGTCATCCACGTCCGGCGTGAACACTGGGAGTACGGGGTTGGTTTTTAAAAATTCGGAAGAAATGTAGCAGGCCACCTTAGGGAGGGGCGAGGGGGGGGCGAAAGACTTGTACCCATTAAAGGTGGGTAAAAAGCCCTTGGAGGACGGGGGTCTTGTAGAAAGACCAGCTGTGGAGGGTGGCGCATTGAAAATGACGAAAAAAGTGAAAGGAACACATCCCAGCTTCCCAGGCTGTTGTGTTGAATGAGTGTAATTTTGGGCGAGGGGGCCGGCCCCACGGTTCTGCTAAAAGGTTGGGCGTTAATCATGGCGGGGACGACCCCGGCGGTTGACTGGAGTTACGGGGGGCGCGGGGGGGCCTGAGGGAGCAGGGCCCGTCGCGCCTGTAGGTGGCACATGAACGGCGGTTACGGGGCGGGGGGTGGCAGGGCCAGGATCGGAGGTTGGGTGGGCCTGGGGAGTAGTGGGTGCTGGCACGCCATCTTCTTCCACATCCATGGACTCTTGACTGTCCGAGGATGCGGAGGAGCCGACAGACTCCGGGGGGGCACGGGCGGGCGGGGGGGATAGGGCGGGACTTGCATTCCTTAGCGTAGGCGGTGTGGTCGTCGCCGCAGTTGGCGCAGTGGGGAGGTGAGGTCGGGCAGCACTCAGCCACGGGTCTTTCGTTGCCCCCTCTGGGGCAGGTGGGGTTTTGGCACCTGTGAGCTGCCTTGGTATGATGAAGTGCACAGATGGGGCAGGATGGATGTTTTTGCTTGCATCGCGCGGCGGCGTGGCCGAAGCGGCAGCAGTTGGAGCATTGTGTATACCGGTTGGCGGAGATTGCCTTTTCCACTTTCCGGCGTTCTGAGTAGAGGAAGATAGATGGTGTGAGAGTTGGAACGTCATCGGGGTCAACGGAGACGACCACCGAAAGCGCTTCTTTGGCGGTTCGAGTAGCTCGGTCAGGGTTAAGGTACCTGGCCGACTGGATTTGGACCGCTTTCGCGAAACCAATAGATGCTTTGAGATGGGGGTAGAGTTGCTCGTCGTCTTCGGGCATTTCATCGGTGGGGATGCTGTGTATGACCAGCTGTACAGCGGTCGGGGCGAGGCAGAAAGGGAGCCAGGGGTTGTCGCCTGTTGGGAAGGCCTGGTTGAGGCGCCTTGTAAGGACGTCGAAGTAGGGGGCATAGGAAGAAGCGGGCGTGTGTGGGTCAGTGCAGGTGAGCGAGACTGCTCCTCGGTCGTTGACTTTTGCGAAAAGCCCTTTGGGAGGAGGCAGTTTGAGTCGGTGAGGGCATTGGCGACAATGTCGGGAAGGGAACGGGCGATACGTCTCGAAAGGGCGTGAGGGGCGTGGGAGGAGCGTGGGGCAAAGAAACGTCTAGAAGCGAAGGGGAGGGGAGGGGCAGAAGTTTTTAAGGTTCTGTCCTCATTGCTCGCAACCTCTGTAGCTTTCGTTTGTTTGGGTTTCTTTTTCCCGCTCTTTCCTCCGGAGCCGGCCGCCTGGGCGTAAGATGGTTGGTTTTTGGTTTTGTAATCCGGGTGCAGGGTGGCGTCTGTGAAAACAGACAGGTCGTATTCTCCGGCGCGGAATTGCTCCGCCTCCCAGGAGTGGGGGAAGGCCTTGGCGTAAAGCTCGGGGTTGCCGAACATTTTCCCAAGTCTCGTATCGTAGTATGGGCAGTGAATTGCGGGGTTTACTGGTGCGAGGAGGGGGGGCGGGGGGGGGGATTGAGGGATTTTTGCTGGGTGGTAGGGCCTTGCGGGGCGGCTCGGGTGGGTGGGTGAGGGGGCTGGGTGTTTTTAGCCGGGGCCGGGTGGCGGGGGGGTGGAGCTGGTGTGGGGGCCGAGACCCTATGTGACAGGTCACGAAGGGCTGAGGTGATAGGGGTGAGATCTTCCGGGGTTACCGAAGCGTTTGTGATGTGGGAGGAAAGGTCGTGGATTTGTGATTGGAGTTCGCCGTTCTCGTTCTGAGGTCGTCGACTGTTTAGTGATGGCCTCGAGTTGGGTAGTGATTGCCACTATGCCGGAGACTGTCGAGCAGAGGATGGAGAGGATGGAGCCTTCACCGGGGTGATGGACTGGAGGCTGGAGTCGGAGAGGTCGGGACCAGGTTGGGGGGGAGGCGCAGTTCATCCCTTGTCTGCCGAAAGATATCCGCGAGGAAGGCTAGGGGGGGTGTGGGCCTGGGGACTGGGGAGGGGAAGGGGGGATTTGGAGGTTGCGAGGTGTGGAGGATCGTGAGATGGCGGCTGCCAGCTCTTGATTGCCTGGAGGGATGGGGGGTATTTCGAACATAGGACGGAGAGGGGCGGGGGGTGGTGGTGTGTGTCCCGGAAGCAAAACGGGTTTGTAGAAGAGTTTTTAGGAAATGTAGGGGGGAAAGTACAGGGCGAGAAGCTTGCTCAACCAAAGAGGCTATACGGGCCGCTTTTTATACCTGTTCTTCCCCGCACGATTGCTTATCCTTCCCGTCATGTGACCCTATGACTCATAGTGAGTCCTAGTGTAAAATCCATCAGCTGACTCCTAAGAGTCA
>NESQ01000793.1:0-13213 GCA_003070745.1 Tuber borchii | reverse complement strand
TCTCCAGAAGTGCAACCAGAAGAATATCACCTCTCGTACGCAGGCCGGTGACACTTTGTGGAACGAAGTTAGGACGGAGACCGTCGCACACATTGCCCTCAGAGGCTTCCGAGCCAAATTCAACTCCCCCCGGGACGGCCAACATTGGGCCTTCCACGTTGCTATGGATGCTCTCATCATGGACGTCCTGAACAAGGCAGCTGAGTCTCGTAGGAATGCCAGACTTAATTCCGATGCCGAGGAAGAGGGGGGAGATGGGAGCGCTGGCGGTGCATCTGGATCGGGATGGAGAGACGAAAGGGCCGTTGCTCGTCCCCAACCGACTGTTCACGAGGAGAAAACCAGTACGAATAATATTCATTTTAGACCACTGGTGCCGAGCCTGGGCAGGCTCGCCAGCTCCCATGGATAAACCGTGGTAATAACGCTATGCCAAACAAGAGTTGGCTGGCGGTTCTCAGGCACTACACTTTACAGGAGCTCGGCGAAGCTGCCTGTTGGTATGTAGAGGACGGCGAGCATCCCGGCAGTTCAATGGAATTCTCTGCGACATTCAAGGCTGAATGTCACTCCCGATGGCGCCGACCAGATTGAGTTGATTGACGACGATCAGGTCAATGCCTGGCTTCGTTCTCCCAGTGCTCCACCCTTACTGTCGCCTGCTTCCTCCACCGAGCAGCTGTTGTCCCTCCTGATGGTGGGACCCTGTTCGTCCCAATACACCTCTTGTTGGGCACAGCCGGAACTATCTCTTCCCCGGCCAATTCGACGTGGCCGAGTTCTACACTGAGCCAGAATCTGACTCTGATGAGGACACGATGTGGAGCGCCATGCAAGCGCAGAAGGGCCTTTCCTAGGTCCACAATGGCAGGCAGAGGAGAATTCTGAGCAATGATCGTAGGGTTGTTAGGTTCCAGACCCACTCCCGGGAACTGATTTCGCCGCTCGAGTGAGGCAGGGGCCGGCGTATATGAGCCGATATGCAGGACAAGATGTCCCAATGGTGGCTCTTCCCCGGGGATCCACCTCCCGGGTGTGAGGTGTCAGTACATGACGCTATTGAGGAGGCGCTGATGATAACGGTGGGGTAATGGGGGCGAAGGGGTGTGGGTGATAGGGGCAATGGGGGCAATAGGGGCAATGCCTAGGGTTTGTTTGCGCCGGGCAGCGTCTTCTTTGGGCTTTTGGGTGGTTTTTTCTTTTGTTTCACTGGCTTTCTTAGGTTTTGCTTTCATTTCTATCGATGGGTTCGGCGCCGGGGGGGGTTGGGGCTTGTTTGTACCGGGTAGTGTCTTCTTGGGTCTTTTGGGTGGGCTCTCTTTGGTTTCACGGTTTTTTCTTACTTTGTTTTGCTCTCGTTTCTATCCATTTGTTGGGTTTTCTGGGACCCTTTTGTGCCGAGCTGCGTCTTCTTTGAGCCTTTGGGTAATTGTTCTTTGGTTTTACGGGCTTTGCTTCTTTGCTTCTGCTTTGCTTCTATCTATTAATCGTTGTCTTAATCCTGTTTGCGCTGTCATCCGGCTTTCCTATATTTTACCCGGTAGTCTTAGATTTTAATGTTTTTAGCAGTCTTTTTATTTTTAGAATTAGTTGAGTGCAATAGAAAGCTTTTCTGGGACTAAACGTCCCTTTTATCCTTTATCCTATCCTAGTATGTATAATCCAATCTTTTGAAATGATAAGTTATGTTCATCCAAGCCCCGCATATGAAATCCTGTCCCGGCAATCCCGAATAGACAGTCTCTATTCGGCTCAGAGCCATCCTGCAGTAGCCTTTGAGACATTCGAGGCCAAATGGCTCTAGGATAGTCCGAGCCCATGCCAATGATTCTCACGGACCTTGGGTCATAGCTAGGAGTCCGTGTAGTAACAATAACATAAAGCTTGTTCGTCCGCAATACGAAGCTGTTCGTCCCAATACGACGCCATGAGTTCGATTCCTGTCAGAGCTGTTATCTCTACATCTAATTCCTTTTTCTCCTCTAGTTCTTTCATATAAACGTGCAATCATGAATGGAAATACGAGCAGAGGTCAGTCACGCCTCCTGGAGGCCAATGTGAGCTCTCCCAAGACTTAATATCCCATTCTTGACCAGAGTAGTAGGACTAGCCCCCCGAGCCCAGGCATCATCGTCGAGACTCCAGTAGCCTTCGCGGATATTTCAACCCAGCACCGGAAACACAACGACGAGTTCATTTTGAGGAAGAGGAACTTACAGATATTGACGATGATGACATTCCTCCTAGACGTCGCCGATGGGACGAACGACGTCCTACTGAACCACTGCCACAGCCACTTCCACGGAGAGTCAGGAGCCGGTTAAGATATGTAAGTAAATCTAATAATTTTTTCAATTGACATGGTTATACGAAAGAGTACGGAGGATACCCCAACGCCGGTTCTAAATGGCCCTTCACATGGGGTTCTAAATGGCCCTTGCAGTGGGTTCTAAATGGCCCTTCGCAGGGGCTTGCATCACAAGAGCAGGCAGCACAATTACATTCCGGCCATCTCAGAGACGATTCATCACAATTCTCACCCTATATTCCTGATATGCCTGATGAGGAAGAAATTATGCCGTCCCATTCACGACGTAGTATAGCTGATCCAGACTTTCCAGAGTCTAATATCGGAACCCCTATCACACTATTGGCAAAAAGCAATACATTGCAGGGTGAGGCGAGGATAATCTAGGAGAACGCTGCAAATATAGTCTGGTATCATACGTGGTTTGTTAATCCCTTTGTAAAGCCTGCCGAAAACGATACTCTTCTGGAAGGTTATTGGGTAAAGGCAGCTAGAAAGTTAGGTTGGGGAAATAGGGTAATGGAAAGGTGGGCAATGACTTTTGTAAGTCCTTTAATTGACGAAGAACGTTCTATTGGAGACTGATCACAGCTAATTAGATACATTTAGTTGAAATCGAGGCGATCTAGCGCCAGGTCACATCTAGTTTCAGAGAGCAAGAACATGATTGAGGACCTGTATGACTTCTCGCAAAAACCACCGGCCGAAATAAAGGCGCGAGTTGCCTATTTGCTCGAAAATAATCGGTTTACATGCCACCCAAGTAAACAACAAGTAAGTAAACTCAGATCGTCCACGGTGAGACGAGATAAGGCTTACCCAGACAGGACTTTAGTTGGCGCTTTTCTGCGCCACAGATAGCAAAACTCTTGTTTGATAAGTGGTACCGGGGTTCGAGAATGCGAGGGAGGACCGATCAATCATTGTTTAATCATACTAACGACGTCCTGATATGTCTTACCACGGCATGTCTGTATCATTCTCTGAAGGCTTGGAATTCCGGATCATTTGTTCAACTTCCAGATTTTTCCGCTCTGACAGCACAAAGTTAGTATTGACTCGTTTAAAGGTTCAAATCCGCCGTTGTAATGCCTATCGTACTCACTAGAAAATTTAGATGTCTATCTTCGACAGCGTGCTACCTGGTAAAGACTGCCGCCAGGAGTGCGAGATAAACTCGTTGAAGATACAAAAAAACGTATTAAGAAAATGCTGCGGGTGGGTGGATTGATACCGGATCAGGAGTCTCGTGCCCCACTGGAGGACAGAGAAGCCGCAGGATATTTGGATTTGCAGATTTCAGGCGATGAGGAAAGCGAGGTGGAGGACGATCATTCAGATCCAGAAGCAGGGGAGGCAGTTGAGGCTTCTGAAGAGGAGTTGAATGGGGACGCGTAACGTCCTATTTGGGTCTAATGTAGATTTAAATAAAATAAACAAATAAAAGAGGTTATTATTATTATTATTATTATTATTTTGAATATGCCACTTAGAGTTAGACTTCAACCCAGTTTGTGAAAAAAGACATCAGGGGAAAGTCGCTTGGGGCCGAGGGAAAGTCCCAAAGAGCCATGAAGAAGACAGGAAGGCCAGAACAGTCAAGGAATAAGCCAGCGCAAGGCCACGCATCATTAAATAATGGACGGTCCTCGTCGCGAAAGCGACAAATAGCGTCCGCTTAGATATTGTATACACGGAGAAATTATTGGGGCTGGATTAGGTCATGGGGCAATGGCAAGGAGGAAGGGGAGAAATAAGCGAGAATTAGGAAAGAAGAAGAACTACCGGGAACGGTGCATGGCGGACGTTCGGAGTCGCGAAGAGTTTGTCAATAGGAAATTCAGAACAGGATGTTTGGATCAACAAGGGAACAATGCGTGGTGCGAGAGGTAATGCTGGATAAACTATAGGGGAAAGGTCAAAGCTGGAATGGACCAGACAACGGCGTGTTTGGGCTGTCGGGCAGCATGATTGAGTTGTGGGGCAGAAATCCATAACGGAACAATTCCTGGCGCGAGAGGTAATGTTGGATAAACTAAAGTAGAAGAGTCAAGCGTGAATGGACCGTGCAACGGCTCAAAGAGGACGAAGTGTATCCAGAAAGCGTTGTATGACAACGAAATTACCGACGCAAAAAAAAATGCCCTGTAACCCCGGATTTATTCCGGAGTTATGGGGCATGGACGAGAGATACAACAACTTGAGTTTTATAATTTGGCCCCCCATACCCCATATCTCTCATGAGGTATGGGGGTCAAATGTGAACTTTTGCTGATGTAACAAGAGATATATCATGCGATCCGGAAGTGGTTGAAATTCAAACAGTCATCTGGCTACTATTTCCTTGTTGGCCAGCTGCCTGTGAGCCATGACACCGCGCCTATGCTGTACCTTCTTCAATATCAAGCGTTTCTGTATCAGGTTCAGTATCTGATTCAGTTTCTTCAGTGTCGCCTAGGTTTTGGTACGCATTGCTGCTATCATCGCTTAAATGAACCCTTTCCATATGCGCTTGTCCATCGAGCTCTGTTTCGGGTTCGATATATGCTCTGGTTTGAATTGTTGATCTCCGAGGACGCTTAGGTAGCCTTGCGAGGACACTGGTTTCATTTGAAACAGGAGACGGGCTCCGGCGTGATGTTTGGTAACTTGACAGTATCTTTCGGGAAGAGCCAGATTGGTTCTGCTGCGATCCCGATCCGGGCTGCCTGCTGCCAAGGAAGACCCCACGTCTACGCCCGTTCTTATTGCTTGCTTGTACTCCAGTAGTTGGCTCACTGGTAGATCCTATGGAATCCGGTACGACGTCGCGTCTACACCTGGTCTGATTGCCTACTCGGGGAGTTGGCTGGCTGGAGCCCATGGAATCTGGTATGACCTCACGTCAATGGTGGGCCAGGTTGCCTACTTGGAGTGTCGGCTGACTGCGTGAATTAACTTGTTCTCTAGCTATGGTGCAATACAAATATAGTGATCATTAAGTAAGATAAATTTTAGGATATAGGGATGTAGGAGAATTGGACAGATCTTGAGTATTGTAAAGAAGAGGAGTTTGTGTACTTTTCTTGGGTTTAACAGGACGCGTCAGATCTTATACGCTGGAAATAGGGTCCGAGAGAGGTATCACAGACTATCACTCGGGATTGAATGCAAAGTTACGCCTGAGAAAAGTGGTTTTCCATCACTCAGCATTAGGTTCGTGATCTGGATATGCTCAATTCTGGTAGTTTAGAGACTGGTATGAAAAGGTTGGACAGGATGAGGTCTCGCTAAGGTATAGGGCTGAGCAGGAACTGGCCACAAAGAGTATCGGTTAACGACGTTAATTCTAACGAGACATATGCTGCACCTAAAGTGGATTAGAGCTATCGAGCCTCATCTCCGGCTGTCGAATCAAAACCGCTGAATATCTGGATCATAGTATTTACAGTCCCTCGATGCCAGCCTTGTTCTGGACTTAGAAAGTGGGACGCGCTGAATTCAGAAGAATTTCGAGCATCATACGAGAACTGCTCAGGCGAGACGAGGTTGAGAATCCCTGATGCCAGAGCAAGGGGGTGAAAGGGCATCACTATCTTGTACTGTGCCTGGCATGAGAGATCGAAATAGGTATGAGACACTAAAGCAAGGGCTCAATAGTATGATTACTGTGATACTAGCTAAAAAAATACACTACGAGTCTCTAGTGACAATTCCAGATAGTTCAACCACAAAACAGCATCACAATCAGAGACGGCTTGAAAAAAAAAGCCAAAAAACATCCTCCAAACATCCAAAATTATTTTTTAGCAATCTGGCCGCTTCCTCAGTAGAGCTGCGGCTTTTGCGTTGTTGTGCCCCCCGCTGTGACAACGTTTTGGGAGTCAGGCGACGGGGAAGCTATAGGCTTAGGGTGAATCTTGGGAAGCGTCGCAAGATCGGGGGTACCAGAAGGTAGCGGAATGGACGCAGCATTGAGCGTCGTGGGAGCTAGAGTAATAGTTGCCATATCTGAGGTTCTGGGAGCCTGAGGAACGGTGGGGTTAATGGGGGAGAGAGGTGTGATGGGCGTTGCAGGATCGGAGATTGTATAAGACGGTGAAATAGACGAAGCACTTAGCGTTGTGGGACCTGGGGCAATTGTCGCAGCATCTGAGGTTCCGGGAGCCGGAGGGACCATCAGCAAAAAAAAAATCTGTCTTTTGTGCTTCACGGTGAGCCATGTCGTTGAGTTTTACGTTTTGGCTAATCGCGAGTGACCCCAGTTAATCATGATGCTTCCGATTGTGTCCCCTCATGATCAGATACAAATCTTAATTTTAGCAAAATATGAGCTATTTTTATCAATATCTCATAGACATTTTACATTACAAAGTTATCTGTTATGAACTCAAATTTCTCAACTTTAGTATGTAAAAAGTCTGTGAGTTCTTAATAAAAATTGCTTATATTTTGCAGAAAACAGAATTAATATCATCTCCTTTAGTTAAACTAACAGGATTTTTAATATCGCGATCATCGGACTCATGATGCGCCAAAACGTACAACTCAACGACATGAGGCACAGGGAGCAGGCTGTTTTTTTGCTGATGACTGTGGGGTTAATGGGGGAGATGGGGGCAGCCAGATGTTCTGCGAAGGTGCCTGAGGGGCTAGCAGGAGGGCTGTCCATGGCACCCTTGAACTCAACATGCTGGCAGGCTTATTCTGTCAGGAGTCGCGACATCTAGGGGCGATTACTGATAGCCTCCCGAATGTATCTGATCTGCTCAGCCTCAGATGGCATCGAAGGCCCGGGGCGTAACCCAGCAATTAAGGGATCGCTGGTAGAACTTGCCAGCTCCTCCTCTAGTTCACGAGCCCATGGGCATAGCCTCCCCCTTCAGGATTGCGTCGAGGGCCCTGGTGCCCCATTCTACCCCAGTGGTTCAGTTATTGAATTTGTATCTTAAGTTGACTTAAGGCGTAGAAACTTACATCTGCAATGACGATCACGCCCTCCTCCTGGTGCCTCCGAGAACCATCCACTGCCTCGTCCTTGTCATCCTTGTCGTCCTTGTCATCCTCATCATCCTTGTCTTCCTTGTTGTCCTTGTCATCCTTGTTGTCCTTGTCATCCTTGTTGTCCTTGTCATCCTTGTTGTCCTTGTTGTCCTTGTTGTCCTCACTGTCCGTGTCGTCCAGCTCGGCCCAGTCCAACCTTGATTGCCCCCCCGTACTCCTACCCCCGCCCTCTTGATCGTTGTCCTCTTCGTCTTCGTTATCCTCTTCCTCTTTGTCTTCCTCTTAGTCTTCCTCATCGTCCTCTTCACCTTTGTTGTCATCCTCCTCTTGCCCACAGCGATCCCAGACTTTGGGATAAAAATATGGGTATGTCCCATCAGCAGGCAGGGGCGTTTAGCTGCGGTCCTTTCCCACGTCGGTGTGCAATTCCCGGACCATGAGGTCCAAGGTATGTCTGCCATCATTGGCGAGGAGCCACGCTTGGATATCAATATCTTCGTTCAGACAGATAACCTCACGGAGAGGGAGAGGGGTTGCCAGTACGTGATGTAATGTCTGGCTGCCATCTCCAGTGGCACCAATGAGATATCGAGGACATCTGATTGCCTCCTCCACATTGTTGCGTCTTGATGACCCTGAGCACCCCTTGCATACTCGGTGATGCCAGCACACCTCACGCAATTCCCCGTTTGGAGTCAGCGGCACACCAGGCGTACCCAAGGAACAGATGCCCAGCTTTAGTGGCATTCCTTCTACGAACGATATGGATCCTTATAACCAGTGGGCAATTACTAAAGGCCCAGTTGGATGAGGCCCCTGAGAAAATGTGTTAGTATGGGGGTGTTTGAATTTCCACGGGGAAGATTACTTACGTGCGGGCCCTATCACTTTGTCATCACCAGCACGCTTTGCCTTTTCATGCTCGATTGCTGTCTGGAGTTTCACAGCCGTATCTTTGACCCACATTCTCAGCTGTCGATGGACTTCCTTGGCGTAGTCAGAATTGTACTTGGATTGAATAAGCTTGATACGTGACCAGCCAGGGTTAAGGGAACCGGCGAAAACAATGACAGATGTGAATTGTGGGTCGGTTAGCCGTCCGGGATGGAACGAGCGCACCTGCATGTAGGCCTTGACCTCACGACGCCTGGTATCGTAGGCGCCAACTTGATCCTGAGGATTCTTGAATCCACACCAACTTTTGGCATATACTATGCTGCCATAGTGCGCTCTGAAATATGAGAGTTAGATTAAAGCATTCTGACACATGTGAGTTCTAGCAGGCAATCGTTCACTTACTCGGAGTCTTCCATGTCTGGATCAAGATGGAGATTCTCGTCCGATTCCGACGTTTGGCTGGGACATCAAGGCCAATTGGTAACTCCACGTCCCATCATGTATGAACTTCAAAGACATGGATGAATAGTTGTTTACCTTCTTTCAGTGACGGCATGAGGGGCAGGCTTGCGTTTGCTCCTTCTCACCTCACTTTCATAAGGCTGGACAGCCGGATGTCTGCAGGAGATCAAAATATCAATATTGCTTACTGGCTAATTATAGGAAGGATTGTACTTACTTTCCCAAAATGACAGCGCTAGCTTGCGTCGACTCAGCCTCATGCACGGCTGGCCGGCTCTCTAAATAGTAATACAAGATTAAGACTATCCACTAGTCAGTAATTGGGTGGTATGTAATTACACTGCCTTTCGCTTCGGTGGTTTTCGCTTATTGGTAGGTGCCATTTGATTCGGGAGGAACGATTTGAAGGTTTAAAAACAGCGACAGCAGGGTATAAGCTGGGGTGCGGATGGCTGATATCTGAGTGCGAGGCGTTGGTAACTAGAGAGATGGGGGATGAGATTGAGAAGGAGGTGGGGTAGAAGGGGGCTTCTATATAGATTATATCAGACGCCGTGTATGTGTTGCCATGTTTGTAACCCTACCAGTGGTGGGTGTGCGAGCAAAGAACGTCACGATAGTAGAAGAACATTGAACTCTGGGAAATTGTGAAATTGAATTTGGCCGACGATCCTCCTCATCGGATTCCTGTGAGGGTCTAGCGAGTAGCTTCATACAAATTCATGCATTTTGTGAGTGTTCATGCAATGTGAAATAAGCTTTTAAGCCTCACGATTTGCCCGATGCCAAGAGACGTCATTGCTCCAGAGACCTGGAATGACATCTCTTGGCATTCTCTTGTATGGAGGATTGATAAGATATGATCTAAGAGCCTCACTCTCTTAGCTCGGACGATATCGACTTCATCAGCAATAAGAATCTTCTGAGCTTAGTGAGAATATTTCCATTTAACAGCTACGTAAAATACTAAATACTGAACTAAACTGCTAATACTGGGCAAATAGATAGACAATTAATCTGCGCCTCGCCTTTTAGACACTTCCGACAAAACGCGGACACACTCTCTTAGAGTACCGTTTATCATCAAACTGCGCACCACGCCTCCGCTCCTCCTCGCAACTCAAAATCTCCTTCCGTATCAAATTGACTTGAGTTGGATCCTGTCTGAATTCCGACATCTCCTGTGTTTTTAGTCAGTTCAACGATCTGACAGTGAGGGGGATACAATTTGCACGGGATTCAATACCATCTCGAATGGGGATGCCCAGCTACACACGCTGTCTCCACGTCCCACCGTCGCATTCAAGACATGTGATAACGAGCCAGAACATGTTCCCCCTGAGATATGAGAGGCATCTTCATCTTCCGATTTAGCTGCTATATCAGCAGCTTCACCAGGCTGCCTATCATCTCCATCTTCGGATTGAGCTGCTATATTAGCTGCTTCACCAGGCTACCTGTCATCATCCTCGGAGTCTAGCTCTGAGTCGCGGACATGCATTTGGCCTACACGTCCTGCTGGGTCAAAGGCCCATTGGTGGACAGAATCTTGAAGGAGATATGGGTTCCTCCTCAGTGGTGGTGTGGCCCTCGCTCTGGCTACTGTCCACTCGGGCAAGATGCGATCACAATAGATCAAGAGATCAAGTGGGTCATCAAGAACCGGATTCGACAGGAGCCAGGCGCTTACGCTTTCATTGTTTTGGGTGAATATATATTCCGTCTAAGATATATCGGCAGCTAGGGAGACTGCCGCAGCTGCCGACGACTTTCACCAGTTGCGCCAAGTATGTACCGAATCCTGGTTTCCCCTTTAGTTCTCTGAATCATGGCTGACAATCCCCGGATATTGTAGGAATCTAACTCAGCAAACTTTATTACGTTGCCATGAGGGGGACGCCAGTGAAGCGACTGATAGTGGGTCGAATTAATTGAGTTGCTATTAGTAGGTCGGACTCAAACAATATGCAATGGACGTGGACGTCCTAGTAAGGCACTCTAATCTATATCTCCATAGTCAGTAAGTGAAAACTCAAAGCACGTGTATTATTTCAAAGGGTACACACTGGTTGGTGTAGGGCGATTTCCCCAGGGACGAAGAATGATTTGAACTGGCGGTTGGGGAGCAGGTCCATCTTGTCCTGGCGGTGGGGGAGCAGGTCCACCTTGACCTGGCGGTGGGGGGGCGACAAGGGTTTGTGCTGGCAGTGGGGAACCCACTGAGCTGGTGCGTTTATCGGTAGTAACATATTCGGAACAATCACCTGTGCAGGCTGGACTCCCGGCTGGCCCGGTGGCCCCAGCTTTGTACCCCTAGTATCAGCAAAAGTTCACATTTGACCCCCATACCTCATGAGGGATAGGGGGTATGGGGGGCCAAATTATAAAACTCAAGTTGTTGTATCTCTCGTCCATGCCCCATAACTCCGGAATAAATACGGGGTTACGGGGCATTTTTTTTTGCGTCGGTAATTTCCTAGTCATACAACGTTTTCTGGACGCACTTCGTCCTCTTTGAGCAGTTGCACGGTCCATTCAGACTGGACTCTTCTACTTTAGTTTATCTGACATTACCTCTCGCGCCAGGAATTGTTCAGTTATGGATTTCTGCCCCACGACTCAATCATGCTTCCTGACAACGCAAACACGCCGTTGTAGGGTCCATTCCAGCTTTGATCCTTTCCCTTGTATTTCATCCAGCATTACCTCTCGCGCCAGGAATTGTTCCGTTGAGAATTTCTGTCTCACGACTCAATCATGCTTCACAACAGCCCAAACACGCCGTTGTCTGGTTGATTCCAGCTTTGACCTTTCCCCTATAGTTTATCCAGCTTTACCTCTTGCACCACGCATTGTTCCCTTGTTGATCCAAACAGCCTGTTCTGAATTTCCTATTGACAAACTCTTCGCGACTCCGAACGTCCGCAATGCACCATTCCCCGTAGTTCTTCTGCTTTCCTAATTCTCGCTTATTTCTCCCCTTCCTCCTTGCCATTGCCCCATGAGCTAATCCAGCCCCAATAATTTCTCCGTGTATATAATATCTAAGCGGACGCTATTTGTCGCTTTCGCGACGGGGACAGTCCATTATTTAATGATGCGTGGCCTTGCGCTGGCTTATTCCTTCACTGTTCTCATCTTCCTGCCTTCTTCACGGCTCTTTGGGACTTTCTCTTGGACCCAAGCGAGTTTCCCCTGATGTCTTTTTTCATAAACTGGGTTGAAGTCTAACTCTAAGTGGCATATTCAAAATAATAATAATAATAATAATAATAATAATAAGCTCTTTTACTTGTTTATTTTATTTAAATCTACATTTGTCCCAAATAGGACGTTACTCGTCCTCATTCAACTCCTCTTCGGGAGCCTGAACTGCCTCCCCTGCTTCGGGATCTGAATGATCGTCCTCCACCTCGCTTGCCTCATCGCCTGAAATCTGCACATCCAAATATCCTGCGGCTTCTCTGTCCTCCAGTGGGGCAAGAGACTCCTGATCCGGTATCAATCGGCCCTCCCGCAGCATTTTCTTAATAGGTTTTTTTGTATCTTCACCGCGTTTATCTCGCACTCCTGGCGGCAGTCTTTGCCCGGTAGCACACTATCGAAGATAGACATCTAAATTTTCTAGTGAGTACGATAAGCTTTACAATGGCGGATTTGAACCTTTAAACAAGTCAATACTAACTTTGTGCGGTCAGAGCGGAAAAATCTGGAGGTTGAACAAATGATCCAGAACTCCAAGCCTTCCTAGAATGATACAGACATGCCGTGGTAAGGCATATCAGGACGTCGTTAGTACGATTAAGAAACGATTTATCTGTCCTCCCTTGCATTCTCCAACCCCGGTACCACTTATGAAATAAGAGTTTTAATATCTCTGGCGCAGAAAAGCGCCAACTACAGTCCTGTCTGGGTAAGCCTTATCTTATCTCACCGGGGACGATCTGAGTTTACTAACTTGTGGTTTACTTGGGTGGCATGTAAACTGATCATTTTCGAGCAAATAAGCAACTCGCGCCTTTATTTTCGGCTGGTGGGTTTTGCGAGAAGTCCTCTAGGTCCTCAATCTTATTCTTGCTCTCTGAAACTAGATGTGACCTGGCGCTAGACTGCCTCGATTTCAACTAAATGTATCTAATTAGCTGTGATTGGTCTCCAATAGAACGTTCTTCGTCAATTAAAGGACTTACAACAGTCATTGCCCGCCTTTCCATTACCCTATTTCCCCAACCTAACTTTCTAGCTGCCTTTACCCAATAACCTTCCAGAAGTGTATCGTTTTCGGCAGGCTTTACAAAGGGATTAACGAACCACGTATGATACCGGACCATATTTGCAGCCTTCTCAAAGATTATCCTCGCCTCAACCTGCAATGTATTGCTTTTTGCCGATAGTGTGATAGGGGTCCCGATATTAGACTCTGGAAAGTCTGGATCAGCTATACTACGTCGTGAATGGGACGGCATAATTTCTTCCTCTTCAGGCGTATCAGGAATATAGGGTGAGAATGGTGATGAATCATCTCTGAGATTGCCGGAATGTAATTGTGCTGCCTTCTCTTGT
>NESQ01000792.1:0-13224 GCA_003070745.1 Tuber borchii | reverse complement strand
TGAATGGAAATACGAGCAGAGGTCAGTCACGCCTCCTGGAGGCCAATGTGAGCTCTCCCAAGACTTAAATATCCCATTCTTGACCAGAGTAGTAGGACTAGCCCCCCGAGCCCAGGCATCATCGTCGAGACCTCCAGTAGCCTTCGCGGATATTTCAACGCCAGCACGGAAACACAACGAGAGTTCATTTTGAGGAAGAGGAACCTACAGATGTTGACGATGATGACATTCCTCCTAGACGTCGCGATGGGATGAACGACGTCCTGCTGAACCACTCCTGCAGCCACTTCCACGGAGGGTCAGGCGCCGGTTAAGATATGTAAGAAAATCTAATAATTTTTTCAATTGACATGCTTATAAGAAAGAGTACGGAGGACACCCCAACGCCGGTTCTAAATGGCCCTTCACAGGGGGTTCTAAATGGCCCTTCGCAGGGGCTTGCATTACAAGAGCAGGTAGCACAATTACATTCCGGCCATCTCAGAGACGATTCATCACAATTCTCACCCTATATTCCTGATACGCCTGAGGAGGAAGAAATTATGCCGTCCCATTCACGACGTAGTATAGCTGATCCAGACTTTCCAGAGTCTAATATCGGGACCCGTATCACACTATCGGCAAAAAGCAATACATTGCAGGGTAAGGCGAGGATCATCTTCGAGAACGCTGCAAATATGGTCCGGTATAATACGTGGTTTGTTAATCCCTTTGTAAAGCCTGCTGAAAACGATACGCTTTTGGAAGGTTATTGGGTAATGGCAGCTAGAAAGTTAGGTTGGGGAAATAGGGTAATGGAAAGGCGGGCAATGACTTTTGTCAGACCTTTAATTGACGAAGAACGTACTATTGGAGACTGATCACGGCTAATTAGATACATTTAGTTGAAATCGAGGCAGTCTAGCGCCAGGTCTCATCTAGTTTCAGAGAGCAAGAATATGATTGAGGACCTGTATGACTTCTCGCAAAAACCACCAGCCGAAATAAAGGCGCGAGTTGCCTATTTGCTTGAAAATGATCAGTTTACATGCCACCCAAGTAAACAACAAGTTAGTAAACTCAGATCGTCCCCGGTGAGACGAGATAAGGCTTACCCACACAGGACTGTGGTTGGCACTTTTCTGCGCTAGAGATAGCAAAACTCTTGTTTCACAAGTGGTACCGGGGTTCGAGAATGCGAGGGAGGACCGATAAATCATTTCTTAATCGTACTAACGACGTCCTGATATGCCTTACCACGGCATGTCTGTATCATTCTCTGAAGGGTTGGAGTTCCGGATCATTTGTTCAACCTCCAGATTTTTCCGCTCTGACAGCACAAAGTTAGTATTGACTCGTTTAAAGGTTCAAATCCGCCGTTGTAAAGCCTATCGTACTCACTAGAAAATTTAGATGTCTATCTTCGACAGCGTGCTACCTGGCAAAGACTGCCGCCAGGAGTGCGAGATAAACTTGTTGAAGATACAAAAAAACGTATTAAGAAAATGCTGCGGGAGGGCGGATTGATACCGGATCAGGAGTCTCGTGCCCCACTGGAGGACAGAGAAGCCGCAGGATATTTGGATTTGCAGATTTCAGGCGATGAGGAAAGCGAGGTGGAGGACGATCATTCAGATCCCGAAGCGGGTGAGCCAGTTGAGGCTCCCGAAGAGGAGTTGAATGGGGACGCGTAACGTTCTATTTGGGACAAATGTAGATTTAAATAAAATAAACAAATAAAAGAGCTTATTATTATTATTATTATTATTATTATTATTATTTTGAATATGCCACTTAGAGTTAGACTTCAACCCAGTTTGTGAAAAAGACATCAGGGGAAAGTCGCTTGGGGCCGAAGGAAAGTCCCAAAGAGCCATGAAGAAGGCAGGAAGGCGAGAACAGTGAAGGAATAAGCCAGCGCAAGGCCACGCATCATTAAATAATGGACGGTCCTCGTCGCCAAAGCGACGAATAGCGTCCGCTTAGATATTGTATACACGAAGAAATTATTGGGGCTGGATTAGGTCATGGGGCAATGGCTAGGAGGAAGGGGAGAAATAAGCGAGAATTAGGAAAGCAGAAGAACTACGGGGAACAATGCATTACGGACGTTCGGAGTTGCGAAGAGTTTGTCAATAGGAAATTCAGAACAGGATGTTTGGATCAACAAGGGAACAATGCGTGGTGCGAGAGGTAATGCCGGATAAACTATAGGGGAAAGGTCAAAGCTGGAATGGACCAGACAACGGCGTGTTTGGGCTGTTGGGAAGCATGATTGAGTCGTGAGGCAGAAATCCTCAACGGAACAATTCCTGACGCGAGAGGTAATGCCGGATGAAATCCAGGGGAAAGGGTCAAAGCTGGAATGGACCATACAACGGCGTGTTTGGGCTGTGGGGAAGCATGATTGAGTCGTGGGGCAGAAATCCATAATGGAACAATTCCTGGCGCGAGAGGTAATGCCGGATAAACTAAAGTAGAAGAGTCAAGCGCGGATGGACCGTGCAACGGCTCAAAGAGGGCGAAGTGCGTCCAGAAAACGTTGCATGACAACGAAATTACCGACGCCAAAAAAAATGCCCCGTAACCCCGGATTTATTCCGGAGTTATGGGGCATGGACGAGAGATACAACAACTTGAGTTTTATAATTTGGCCCCCCATACCCCCTATCCCTCATGAGGTATGGGGGTCAAATGTGAACTTTTGCTGATGTGATCAATATGTCATTTGATATATTCATCAAATGAGACATTGGCTACTCCTTCCATTGAGCTCACATTACTTCCTGTATCTGTGATGAGGCGAGATTGGGCTAGGTATGTTCTTCCACACCTGATTCCACCAGTAAAATCTTATAGCAAATTCTGTTCCAGAAACAAGTCTTTTTTTATTTATCATTCTAACATCATATAGATATCATAAGAATCACTAGTGAATTAGGTTACGTCTGCCAAGTTTTAGCCCGGGTTCTTCTCTACCTATGTCTGCCGATCTCTTCTATTATTCTGGCCAGCTCAATCCCCCTCGGCCAATACAGGGGTCCCCCTATACTCGATTTTTACTTCCATATCCGAGTACTCGGATACCAGGGATAGTCCGCGAACACCAGGGCTGACAAAGCTAAGGGGGACATTGGCAATAGTGCACGCACTAGTGAGTATATGTTGAAAACCCGAAAAATACCTCGAACGCTTTCTGCCTTACTATTGGTTGAACTATCTATTTACAGATTTCTATTGGATATCCGCCACTTTATCTCATCTTTATCAGAAACTAGTACAAGTGCTTGGGAATCTTCGAGAAGGCTCATGGGAGTTCGAAAGGCCAAGTGCTAATAGGAATATGTAAATAGATAGTTCAACCAATAGTAAAGCAGAAAGCGTTCGAGGAATTTTTCGGGCTTTCAACACACACATACACTATTCCCAATACTCTCTTAGCCTCGTCATCCCTGCTGTTCGCGGACTAACCCTGGTATCCGAGTAATCTCAACCTCCTCCTACTATACTCGAGTACTAACGCGGCCGGATTGAAATGAGAAGGCTCACTTTTGTACCAGTCCATGTCAAGTGTGAACTAACCGCATACGGTATATATTTTCCAAACTCGCTATGCAGCCAAGGCTTCCATGCATGCGATGATGAGAATTTTCACTGACTTTGACGAGTTTACGCCGTATGTGGCTAGTCGTCACTTGAGATACACTAGTCCAAAATAAAGCCTTCTGATTTCAATACGGCCGCTTCAGTACAGTATGCCTTACCGCACTCTCCAATTACATCTAATTGATAAGCTTTAGAATCACAGAAAATGGCAAGTGTTTATATTATAATCCCACCTACCTCGGCATGATTATTCAGCACTCAGACCAATGTTAAAGTAGCCCAGTTACCGCTGACTGGTATAAAATATCAGAGTGTGCTAGGTGTATAGGAAAAATACCACAGGATCCATTCTGCGTATTAGGGTCAGGGCTGTTGCTTAGGCTTTCTAATGCCGGGTGATCATGGTCGCTCAGGACCGCAAAAATGCTGCCCAGGGAAGCAACGCTCTGTGACCACGCTTGTGCCATCTGAGCTGTGAACTATCCGTGTTGTGGGTAATGATAGGTTTTAGAATTCTGATACCGGTAACTGCGGTTGATCTGGTGGGTTTGCGGGGGTGGTGGTGATACTGGTTGCGGTGTGCTGTGTGGTTGAAAGCAGCAGAAGGGTTGCTGCATTGTACTGGCCAGTTTCAAAAGTATCTGGACACTTTGGTCATAATTTGTATCAGCCTTGGCCCAAGGTACCCGGCCAGCACCGTACCCGTATGGCCGCCAAGAATGTGCACCTCTCGCGGATAGTGCAGTCCCCTTGGACCCGGAAAAAGGTAGAGTAGACTAACTGAAAAAGGGATTTGCCACGTTTGCAGGGATCAGTGCCCACCTCGGCACCTGCCGATCGATGGGCTTGCGGAGAATATTTAATCCGGGGCCAGTGGTGGCGGCGGCGATGATGCGAAACTAATTTTAACTGGGCGTTTACGGGGTATTGTAGCGGTATGCTATGATACCGTATGCAAGGGAAATGGGTGGCTTGCAGCGTTGAGATTTGCAACGGCGACTTAATGAGAGGGCATCAAGTGTCATTTCCGCAGTGTTGTACCGGTACTTGAATTGTGTGGACCCGAAGTCTCTCATGCTGGTACCGGTGCAGCATCATGTTGCGAAATGCGCCTAGAATGAGCGAGAGAGGGAGAGAGAAAGACACGCGAGGCTCCCGCAATAGTGAAGGATACTCGCGCGGCCGAGCTGAAGTGGGACACTAGTGGCAATTCCTATACGAAGTGGCCAACCTCAACTCGACTGTACAGTTCAGTACAAAGAGGAAAAAGCGAGATCCGTAAATATTATAATAATAACTCCCGTTTCACTCCCTCCGCATCGAAGGTGGCGCTCGAGTGAGAGCCTGATAAGTAGATGCGAGGCGTGAGACGGAGCCCACTCGAGTCGGGGGGTTTTTTTTTTTTTTTTTGTTAATTCCGTGGTATGATTTTAGGTACATGACAAGCACTTCCTAGGGTACAACTGCTGGATTCAGGAAACATCCCATGGCAAATACAAACCCAAATCACAACAAAACAAAAGAAATAAATCAAAACTCAAATTAATAATGTAAAAAACATATCATCAATGTGAAATTTCCCTTCGAGATTCACTGCATTTTGTCCCAACCTTCACTCACTAGGACTGAACTTGACTCGCACTCATGAAAGGAAAAACATCTGCCTCAAAAGGAAAATTTATCTTATTCAAGGAAATAAATGAAATTAACTCTTTCATCAACTCTCAGCCTCTCTTCTTTTCACTCTATACCAACGAATTGGTAGATATATTAAATGAATCCTTCAAATGGACCTTCTTGGCATAAGCAAGGGAGGTGCATTTTGTTATAACATGAAAAAATCTTCTGCACTGCACTCATACCTTGGACATGCAGGGTTGGCATTAGCATCCTTCCAGTCTTTGTGTGCCCTCAGGTAACTTTCGTTAGCTCTCATCTGATACACATAAGCCACAACAAACTTATGTGAATTCATAAAACACCAACACTCCTGAACGGTAGTCTATAACTATATATTAGCAAAAATATTACCTTGTATCCTGTTGCATCCTGTTCATCCTGTGTGCCCGATACTCCAGACACTTATAATATAAACTTCAGTTCCTGATACCAGTGCCTAGACTCGCGTCTTTTGGACACATCAGACGTGGCTCAGCGCAGTTCTTCCCAGTAACCATGCCCCCAGCATATACTCACTTCCTTCCTTATCACTCAATGCCCCTATCCACAGGCTACTCTTTGCAGATGCCTTGTGACCGCAAATTATCTATCCCCTACCCCCCCCACACATACTCTGGCCCGTCTGCATTCCCCTGTTCTACCCTGACTTCGTCCGCCAGATCAGGGAAAATACGCAAAGAGTTCAAGGGGCGTGGAGAGATGAACTGACTTTATAGGAGGGCGTGGATGAAAATGAACTAGTAGAGGGAATGCAGTTCAAAATGTGAACTAAGACAGGATTTATTCTATATAGATAATACGAGCCAGGTACGAGGGGTGCTGCCGGGACACGCTAAGTGAGGAGGGTGGATAGTAGTTGTCACAAACGGTGACTAGAGGAAGAGGTTTTCACATGGTTCACACTTATGAATCATAGGGTTTAGTATTTCACATAACCACGCGGTAGCATATCATTCCTTTATTATGATTAGTTTATTATTTTTGACGTGACTCACGATTGTGGTCATATGATTATGACTTCCGCACAGGACTCATAGTTATGAGTCATGGGTTTTACGCATGTGATACAAATAGCGCACATGACTTGTTTATTGAGTTTTGATTTGTTAGTTGGTTATTGTGCAGTGACTCATAGGAGTCAGCTGATAGATTTCACACTATAACTCACTATGAGTCATAGGATCGTGTGGCGAGAAGGTATGAGTCATGAGGGTTAGGGTTGTAGGAAGAACGGGTATAAAAGAGAGGTCCTTATGGCCTCCTTGGTTGAGAGTTCTTCACGCAACCATCTAAGTTATTTTCTATCAATATAGCATCAGCAAAAAAACAGCCTGCCCCCTGTGTATCATGTCGTTGAGTTTTACATTTTGGCACATCGTGAGTCCTATGATCGCAATATTAAAAATCCCATTAGTTTGACTAAAGAAGATGATATTAATTCTGTTTTCTGCAAAATATGAGCAATTTTTATTAAGAACTCACGGACCTTTTACATACTGAAGTTGAGAAATTTCAGTTCATAATATACAACTTTATAATGTAAAATGTCTATGAGATATTGATAAAAATATCTTATATTTTGCTAAAATGAAGATTTGTATCTGATTATTAGGGGACACAATCAGAAGTATCATGATTAACCAGGGTCACTCGTGATTAGCCAAAACGTAAAACTGAATGACATGGCTCACCATGGAGCACAAAGGACAGATTTTTTTTTTGCTGATGTACTTTTATCTTAACAATTTATACTACCAGGCCAAGACTATAGTGGCTCTCACGAGCTTAGCGATATATCCTACAAGAGAGGAGTCTGTATACTCAGCTGTCATTATTCATACGAACTTTGAAGAGTGCGATCACTATTCAGAATAGTAGTTACCTGCTGCAAGTGTTGCTCGAAGGAAGGAGGATTGTAATATTTGGTTGTGTCAATATAAGCAGCACTTAACCAGAAACAGACAAACTGGAATCACCACAAGAAGACAACATTGAAGTAGGGGCATTTGATACTACTGCATTAGATGAAGCACTCGAGCAGACATTAGAAGAATCAGGGGCAACTAGCCCAGAGACACCAGAACCAGTATCACCGGCCGGATCAGAAGCAATCACACTACTAGGCGGAACTCGACGGAACACGATGTCGCTAGCAACAGGAGCAGCGACTACGACGGAAGGAGAAACGACAGACACAGGGAATACCAGTACTCAAGTACCGGAACTCAATGCGGACCAGCTCCAATAAATCATTGCAAATCTCACAGGAGGCAACCAAAGACCAAAGATTAAGGAACCAAAGACATTCACAGGGGATCGAACCAAACTACGAGGATGGCTGGTACAGCTTAAAGTCTACTTCACAGGTGTGGGATGGATGGAAGGACACCATACCGACAGGATCCTCTACATCTCAAGCCTCTTAAGAGGAGATCCAAGAGCATGGATGACACTGTATACGGAAGGACGAATCTCTCATGAATGGAAGATATGGGAAGTATTTGTGAATGAAGTCAAGAACCAATTTGGAGCTATTGACGCTATGGGAGAAGCAAGACTCAAGATACAAAAATTACGACAGGGAAACAGAATCATGATAGAATACTGGAACGAATTCCAACCGGCAGCTACGGAAGCAGACCTGGACAATCATATCGCAGGGGAATGCCTACTCACAGGCATGAACACGGCACTTTAAGAAGCATGGGGAGCGGATAGTGGCGATTTCATCTATACGGAGATACTAGCCAAATGGGCAATCAAGAAGGAAACTAAGTTGGCTACCGTCAAATACATACAAAAGAAAGGCATAACAGAAAGGATGACCAGTGTTCCACAAAACCTAAACGGAACATTGAGGCCAACAAACAACAATACCTCAGAAGGAGATACAATGGACTTGGATGGGATAAGGTGGAAACCAAGGCTACACCCTGACAAATTCAAGAGAAGAATAAGAGAGAAATTATACCTCAAATCATCAGCAAAAAAAAATATCCCTCATGTATTACCTACATATCTCGCTATACCTGCTAGTAATACCACCTCCCCCGGTCTCTCCTGTCCCTCATACATTTACCGCCTTTCCTAAAGACCCAAGAGGCCTTCTGAAAGCTCTATACATGCCTTCGGCGCCATTTATCGTCCTCTTTTGCAGGTGGCCCCTAGCTTGCTCCACTAGTGAGGAGGTCTCGCTTAACTGACCCCTGTTTTTTTTTACATTTCTATCCAGGCCATTTTGGCTGTTATGGGTCCGCTTTGTGCCTGTGAACATCCAGAATAACCTTGCCTGTCTCAGCGCCCCATCTCGCCCTTAATGCTCTCCCTTCCCCTTGATTTCTCCATTATAGATTTCATCCCCCTGGGGACGTTCTTCATGTTATAACATGCACTCTGTACCCCTTGTACACATCCGGAACAACCTCGTCTCTCTCAGTATCCCATATGGCACTTTGCTCTCTCTCTCTTCCGCTTGATTTCTCCGTTATGGATTTTGTCCCCTGGGGGATATTCTTCAGGTCATAACATCTACTCTCTACCCCTGTACTGGCCCCATACACCCTTCTGTTTCCAAAGTATGCGTGCCAAATCTGTTTTATTTCACTAAAGCCCACATCTTTTGTGCCTCCTCTCGTCCTTCTCCTGACATCCATGATTCGCTTTGCCTTTCTGTACCACTCCTATTTGTCGCCTCAGTTAGTTCACTATCAGTATCCTTACGTATCTCAAAATGCACCGCTACACGTCCCCTTCATACCATTTTTTGTTTATTTCTTTCTACTGTAAAGTTTTCAATAAATTCTATTAAATGTTTCTAAATCAATCCTACTATTTATATACTAGCAGTTGTTATCCGTACCAGTAGTCACGGGTACTAAATGCGCCATGTCCATGATCCGTTTGATACCAACGACTATCTCGGTTGTTCCGTTTAGGCCTTTAGCCGTCCCCAAAGTAACGGTAACAAGTTCCGTTATATCGCTGAGCTTTCCCGAGTTCTCAACATATAGTCTATCTACTAATACCAGTCTATCTACTAAAGCGGTTCTTGGGTCTCGAACTTTCATTATCGAAACCAAGTGGGCCGGATAATAGCCTTTTAGTACTCCATAAATACTTCTATTACCTGAATCCACACATACACAATCATTCCTGCTTTGCCCTGTTGACCTCCAATGCTGGATTCCGGTACACCGAAGAAGGTGCCAAGTGACCTCTCTCTCATCGTGAAAGTTCTCTACCGGGACACGCAAAAGCCAACATATCTCAACTGGAAACTGTTTAACCAAATCCATATCAAAATGTTGGCTCACAGATGACTTCCGTCGATAATAATCGCTTAAAAGGTCCAGAACATTTCTCAAACTCTGGTAGAGCTGGGAAATAGTTTGCACGGTTGGTGTGAAACCTATTAGTTGTTTAGTTACTGAATCGACTTGCCATTTGTACTTTTTATCGCATACTTCGTCTCAAATCGGACACGATAAAACCGCTTGGATATTCATTTCATGAATTTTGAAGCTGCCAAGTCAAGAATATGATCGTAGTATTTGTCGGCTTGCATCATTTTTATTTGGCAGCTGATAGGCCTCCTTGATTAATGTTATGTGACTTGTTTCACCTGACTCGGTAGAATACATTTGAATATTCCCCAAGTGCCGTATATGGTCCCCGAAGTGACTCAACAGATATATCTTAACAAAGTTAAAGTCTACATCCTCATTATATATATCTGCAACAATTCCATCTAAATCACGACATTTCTTATCCCCAATGTGATATCTTTTGGCAAATGCAGCCCTCAAAAGACGGTGTTGATTAAGTACTTCACTATGCTCACCTCGAATTCTGGCTGTGACCTCTTTCACTTTCCTGGCAGTGGACTTATCCTTTCAGTACTCCTTAAAAATGACTTTGTGATCATGAAAGGCCTTAAGAAACTGTTCGAGGTATTGAATCGTCTCATCGGTATGGCTTGTATATTGTGACATTAGAGTAAAGTCGATAATCGACTGGATACAGGTAAGAGCTTTGGTGAATATGGGATGTTCTGTGGCACTTGGACGACGTAGGGAGGCTGACAAGCATGGTAGTATCACTTTAACCAGATTCTTCATCTCTTTTCCGGTCCACTGAGAAATCCAACGGTACTCTTTTTTCTGGGCAGAATTGCCAGGATAAACATCAAAACTCTTTCAGATAGTATCAAATGCTTGTAGCCGTTTGTATTTCTTTAGAAATCTTATAACCCTTTTCATAAGGTGTGTTTCGAATATTCCCGGGTACACAATATGGAGAATATCTGTTTTGGGCAGGTCAGATAGCTGAACGTTCGGAAGCCCCCAAAAGATGCTAGGAAGCAATTTGAAACCACAATCTGTTAGTTGTTGCTTGGCCTGCTGGTCGTTTTCATAGTATTTGTTGAAGAGATGTTGGGATTTTGTATAATCTTGTCTGGCTGCAGAACGTCTCAAATGGCACTCTAGCTGTTCAGGTCGAACATCACAGACAGCGTACTGATTTTGTGAAATACGGTACAATGTTACATTTTTCCAAGTAATCCGCAATCCATGCCGAGAGGCGTAAGAAACACAATCGGACCTTTCCATCGGCGCATTCAACCTCATGTCCGGAGTTTCCTAGTGCAACAATTGGTATAAAGATCGCTTCCATCAAATCAGAAAGAATCTCATTGTTGCCCTGCCTTTGCTGTGCATTTCTTGCTGCTGTGCCCAGTATCTTTGGGGGGACGAGCAAAAGTGCTTAAAGAATGGTTGCATGTTTCGATAGTTTATTCCGTATACTCAATAGGAGATTTCCATTTGTCATATAGATTGGCCAGGCTTTCTTATCTCCCCAGAAATTGGTCAAATAAGTAACGTTTGAGGAACACATGATTGGTACGAGTGTTACTCTATCTGATAATTCATCCTTTGCTGGCTGTTAATTTTGTTTCCTAGTAAATACTATGGAAGCGCTATGGAATGTCGTATTTTAACCTCCCTGCATCTTCTACCCCCAATCAGGGGTATGCATCTTCGAATAAACTCTCATCAGCTAAAAAACAGCCTGCCCCCTGTGCCTCATGTCGTTGAGTTTTACGTTTTGGCACATCATGAGTCCTATGATCACGATATTAAAAATCCCGTTAGTTTGACTAAAGGAGATGATATTAATTCTGTTTTTAGCAAAATATGAGCAATTTTTATTAAGAACTCACGGACCTTTTACATACTGAAATTAAGAAATTTGAGTTCATAACATACAACTTTGTAATATAAATTGTCTATAAGATATTGATAAAAATAGGTCATATTTTGCTAAAATTAAGATTTGTATCTGATCATTAGAGGACACAATCGGAAGCATCATAATTAACCGGAGTCACTCGCGATTAGCCAAAACGTAACACTCAAAGATATGGCTCGCCGTGGAGCATAAAAGACAGTTTTTTTTTTTGCTGATTCTCTGAGGTGGTTCTTCGCTATTCCATTCCTTCACAGGTGCGTAAACTAAATTTTGAGCAAAATATCTTTGACTAAGTAAATATTTAGCACAATCAATAGGATTGCGGAAAAAGAATTTCTGTATTACAGAAGCTTCGTCTGGTCCTTCGTCGTCCCAAATTTCCTACTTTCAGCTAGAATAGGACATTGTAGGGTCTATTTACTTACAGCTTCACTAAACAATACAAACCCTTCTTTCCAGCTCTTCATTCCTATACCTGATTCCAACTGATCAAAGGCATCAAGGAGATAATAAGCAGAGTTAATATTACTGCTTTTAGGCCCCATGTTCTGTTTGAAATATCTATTCATGTGATCCTTTGGTACCTTTGCTTCAGTAAACCACTAAGCAAGCTTAAAGTCCTTCTTACTTTTGAATGGTGACCACATCTTATCTTCAGATCTTTTGGGGAGTACAATATCCCGTAGTGACCTTCCCGTAGTGGGGTACGTCGTTGGTATCGGTAGTCCAACCAATAGTGTGCTTTCCTTAGTATCCGAATAATTAAGACTTTCCATGTCTAAATCTGCAGTGTTTATATAGAGATTGAACTCATTAGCTTCAATATTCGTGTTAGCCATACTAAATTCTTCCCCGAGTAGATTGAATGTTACTAGGTCAGAGCTGGCAGGCTGGGGGATTCGTGCATGCCATTTTTCGTCGCAAATAGGCTATTCAAAGTCAAAATGCGCTGTTTCCATATGCTTCTAGTACTATGTACTTGACTTGTATTTCCTTCTGCAGTACGGGCATTGAGACTCTTGTACTATTCGACAAGAAATTAGATTTGATACATGGCACAAAAGAGACGCGAAAATCAAACTTACATATCGAGACTGATCTCACTGTGCTTGAATGCGTATGGTAATTGAATAACTAGTTCTTGACCAGAACTGTGCTATTGATGGATATTTTGTAGGCAAAAAGCTGCAAATAGTACGAAATTCGTTCTTACACGGTCTGTTCAGTAAATTCGAAATATCTCATGGGATAGAAAAAAAATTAGAACTTGAAAAACTTTCAAGGTGTATTGTGTGGCCTGTTTGTAATTCAAAGGCCAACGGTTTGGGTTGGTCTCATCTTCCCCTAAGCAGGATTGTTCTAGTACCCTTACTTGAATGACGTTCTGCGGCTCAAAACTCCCTTTTCACATTAGCTTTCAGACTAAATGCAGGTAGGGTGTTGGAGGTCCTGCGGGCATGAAGATGAACAACGGCCCAGGGCCACGACAGACTCCTACAAATCTTGAGAAGACCTTACTTAACACTTTTATCCATGATTACTTTTTAAAAAATAATAAGCAACATGAATTATACCCTAAACCTCAAGTCTGCTTTATTCGGCGTATTGCAGACTTTGAGAGGGCCAAACCTAATGGCAAGCGCTCATCTACTATACTCTACTATTTCTTATCCTAAACCACATCAAGAAAGCAAGGGTAGTCACAAGCCT
>NESQ01000791.1:0-13301 GCA_003070745.1 Tuber borchii | reverse complement strand
TTTGAAGGCTCTTGTTGCCTGGCTTCCATCCGCGGGAGCGTATTGGTTTGTTTCATTTCGTCGTTTTTCTAGTTTTCTACTGGGTTAGCATTTATTTTCGGTCTGCAGCATAGGCGGTGGTTTGTTTCTTTTGTCTTGGGTCCGCGTCTCATAGAGCATTAGATTTAGAGTTTACGAGGTCAGTGCGTAGCGGTAGAGTTTTTTTCCAGTAGAGTTTTTTTCCATTTGTCTTTGGGTTTGCATTTTATCGGTCTCAGGGTCAAGGGTTTGCATTCGATTAGATGTTAATGGCGGTCCTATTAGCTCCGCGAGATTCCTATCTTTCTCTTCTTTTCGACTGCTGTCTCTGTAGCTATAACAAAATTCTGATTCTACATCCGCGGACTTAGCTTGAAGTTAAATGAGAATTAGGCAAGCACAGGACACCCTACACCGAGAAGCGATTTCATGCTGCTTGAGGTGCTAGGCGACGCAGACCCGTGTCACAGACGGCGTTTTTGTACTTTCCTCAGGACTTGAAATATCCTTGGCCGTGTCCGAGTTGGGGACCATGCGCTAATGCTTTCAGCTCTTGCTTCCGAGTCAGCTCTAGCGAACCCAGCGCACTTTTCCACCATAAGATCGCTCTTGAGCGAAATTGATCTTGAGACTTCCATCGGGAAGGGCCTACCACAATATTATCTACATGTCGCGTATTTGTTTGAGGAGGCAAAGGCACCCGAATACCTTGTCGAGTTCTGTCACCCACGGACTCCACAACCTGCCTATATCTTCCGGCCCATACCTCGCACTTTGCACTTCAATCTTCACATCATACGCCTATCCGGACAACCAAAGGCATGCCGCGTGCAGGAGAGGATACCCTGACTAATCAAACCCAAACTCGAGCTTCTCGCTCTTCTGGTTCTCAGCGTGTTGGCAGGCGACAGGAACGGACCAGGTATGCCTATTCACCCGAGCATCCCCCTCGTCATTCCGAACCCGAGCATCCCACTCGTCGTTCTGAACCTCAGCATCCCCCTCGTCATTCCGAACCCGAGCATCCCCCTCGTCGTTCCGAACCCGAGCATATCCCTCGTCGTTCTGAACCCGAGCACCTCTCTCGTCGTTCAGATGGCGAATCTAATGACGAAGACGACGAAGAGGAATACAATGCTGAATTCTCTACCGGTAAAGTACCCAATGTAGTTTGGGAGGCTTCTATCTACTGAACTTTACGCTACCGAAATAGAGCAGCAAGACGCACAGGTTATACCCGGTCTACCTGAACCTTCGAGCGTGGTAGTGGATGTAGACCTCTCCTCTGAGTCCGATGTGGTGGAAACACGCCCTCGCAAGCGGACTCACACAAACCCCGAGGTTCCTGCAAACAGCCACGAGAGACCCCTTATTAGAAGACATTCACCAACTGAGAACCGGCGGTCTACAGGCTTGGGGCAGCAATCTGGAACGCAGAACAACCTCCACAAGAGGCTGCGGACTGAGCTGGCTTGGCAACAGCCCCGCTCTCTCGGATATACATCCTCAACATCTGAACCGCAGACTCCATCGGACTCCGCGAGTGCCACATCGGAGGGCAAGCTACCACGCAAGTTCTGGAAAAGAGAGTTTATCCCCCCAGAGAATATTCTTGTTTACGATGCTGCAAAACTTTATTTACAAGCAGAAGTCTATACAGGCCAACCATGGCCTTCCGTGGCTGTAATGGAGAATATGATCGAGAGGGCTTGGGCACTGGCATTGGATCAGAGAAAGCGGGAAAAAGAAGAATACTACCGCCCAGGGGATCAGCGGCCCGCGGAACAGGCACCATCGCTTCTTCCTGATGCAATCTCATTAGAGATGGTAAGTCCCCTAACCCAACCAAGAATGAGAATCACAATTCAGCGGCTAAAAGTTGCATAAGCTGAAACGTCGTGTATCGGCTTGTCGTGGCTATCTAGTTTCAGAAGCACGGAAAATGGTGGTGGAGTGGTATAAGTTGCCGATCGCGGACCCAGTTGAGTGCCGGACGTTGGTGAATAACCTTCTCAAGGATGATTCGTTTCTTAGCCAAACGGTGGATCTCGGAGCTGGTCCTCGGACTAGCTGGTTTACGGTAGAGGAGATAGTAAAACTGGTGCGTGCCTACTTTTTCGCCAACGAGCGCAGTCTGGGCTGCAAGCCGTATACGCAGAAGTACTTCAGCCCTCTGCGTTGGCCCACAGTTCTTCTCGTGTGCACTGCTCTTCGCTGCACCCTAATGGACTACGAAGATACAGGGCACAAGTCCTTAGCGGTGGGGGATTTCTCACAGGCAGTGTTTGGTGGTCAGTAAGTGATTTCTTAGGGAGAACAAGGCAGCTAATAGGTTAACAGACTACTACAAGAGGTACTATCAAACATATCAACAGGTAGTTCCGCGAACAGCCACTCCCCTGGACTCCCCTGGAAATACGCCCTTCCGGTCAATTATGCTAACTCAATCTGGGGTTAGATGGCCGAGGCGCGGAAGAACGCGACAATCCGAAAGATAGACAGGCACGTGCAAAAGATCCGGTCACAGCACGAGACAGAATGAATCGAGACTGCTGGGTATGAGGATGAGATGGGGGATGACGTGCGTGACCTCATTGAGAGCGACGACAATACCTAAGCATGGTCTGCAGACCCTGTCTGGTAGTCCAGAGGTGAATGGTAGTCCGGAGGCGAACGGTAGTCCGGAGGCGAACGGTAGTCCGAGGCGAACGATAGTCCGGTGGTGGATAGGGGTTGGGAGCAGAATGGTGGTCCGAAGGGGAACTGCGAGCGCGGCCGAATTGAAGCCGGACACTTTGGGAGTTGCAACCCCCAAGTGTTCAGCTTCAATTCGGCCGCGCCAGTATTTTGTAGATCGATGGCTTTTCCTGTTTTTCACTGTATCTAATATGCTTGTTATAATTGGCGTTGATGGTGAGCACAGTGACATAGACTACACTTTTTGTATTGGTTAGATCCAGCAGGGGGGATTTTCGTTAGTAATGAGTATTTGTTTATATAGGTTATATATCTAGAGCTTATATAGGTTATATATCTAGAGAACAGCAGGGTGTGCTGATGCAATCACCGGGTTAAGTACGACGCGTATATGGTGCAGCAGAATGATGATCGCGGAACCCAGGGAACCCAGAGGGCCTCAGAGCCAAGGCTGTGTGAAACTGGTGAAAATAGGGGTGGACGGAACACGGACTAGGGAAGAGCTGGTCCGCGGTTAGACAACTACGGAAGAACCAGTAGAGGGCAGAGGCAGAACTAAGACAATCAGGATATTGCCGAGACGAATCGAGAGGCAGACCGCAGGTAAACAGGATGGATAGAAGATCGTGAGCAAGAGCCAGGGGCGACACGGAATGCGCAAAGAGGGTCTGAGGAATACGTGGAGGGGAAGCGAAAGGATCAGGTTACATGGGAGGGGGGAGCAAGTAACAGAAGGTGATTGAAATCAAAAACGTGTAAACTGGGGGACGAGGGCGATGGACCTGGATGGGTTTGGGCTGAGGCAGGCAGAGGCCGGGGAGTAGAAGGGGTATGTGAGGGAGGTGCGAGAGAGTATAGAAGAGTCAAAGCAAGGACATGGGATAGCCAGGACAAGGGAAGGGTGGACCAGAGATCACCGGGACGAGGGAAGTGTGGACCAGAGATTGCTGGGACAGGGGAAGCGTGGACCAGGACCGCAGACCCAGGGTCTGAGTAAAACGGCTGGACCTCGGTGCTGGGTGGTGGACCAAGAGGTTCAAGGGGACCGGGGGTAACCAGGTTACTTCAGGACCAGCGAAAACATTTTGCTGATGAATGTTACATTTGACTGTGTCTCCCTTTTCAATACCTGACGATCACCAAAGGGACCTGGACAGGGAAAACCCTCAGGAATACAAACCCTTTTAAGGGGAGTACCTGAGTGGGGGAGAGGACCATATGGCGTGGGTCCTAGGAAAAGAGCCCTGTATGGGGGGGCTATGAAGAAACTGGAATCCGGACGAACGACACAATCGGTCAACAAAAGACAAGGACTGGAACCCTTTACTGGGATATCGCATCAAAACACAAGAACAGGATAACATCTGGCGAATTATCTACAAACGATATACAAGACAAACGACAAAAACAGCCAGACAAGAAGACAGAAACCGACCCCAAAATCGGAAAAAAAATTTGCCTGATATACTACACCATATGAGGGGAAGAGGGGGGCTCGGAGGTTAGCTCTGTGGGACCAGAGCTGGGGAGAAATGAGCTAGTAAGGGAGTCAGGGGAGCCTGAGGGAAGAAGGCACACCCATTACAAGGTTCAATGAGAACGATATCGACAAGCGAACAAGAAGAGAAGTGAAGACCAATGAAGTACGAATGAACCTATCAACAACAAGGTTCAATGAGAACGATATCGACAAGCGAACAAGAAGAGAACTGAAGACGAATGAAGTACGAATGAACCTATCAACAATAAGGTTCAATGAGAACAATATCGACAAGCGAATGAGAGAGAAGCGAAGACGAATGAAGTAGGAATGAACCTATAAACAACAAGGTTCAATGAGAACGATATCGACAAGCAAACGAGAGAGAAGCGAAGACAAATGAAGTACGAATGAACCTATCAACAACAAGGTTCAATGAGAACAATATCGACAAGCGAACGAGAGAGAAGCAAAGACGAATAATCAAGTTAAACGGAAAGATCTCACCCCTACTTAGGAAGTCAAAATTCAGGAAAAAAAAGAATTTTCAGAATTAGATAGCCTTGTGGGACCAAGGCTAGAGGGAGGGGAGCGAAAAGCGATACTCGCCTCGGAGGGGGGAAAGAAATGAGCTACTTTGCTTGCAACAAAAAAAGAGCAACTGTCAAGGACAGTTAGCTACATACGATATGGAAAGGGACTACACACGATTGACTCGAATCAAACGATGGAAGTACCTATGAACCTCAGAAGTCATAGGGAAGTCGGTCACCTACCACGAACAACCTACCAGAAACAAGAAACCTCTCTGCACAGGACAGCAGATGAACGCCGGCCATGAATGATAGGAGTCAAGAGTACTCAGCTATCAAAACAGAAAACAAGAAACCTCTCTGCACAGGACAGCAGATGAACAACGGCCATGAATGATAGGAGTCAAGAGTACTCAGCTATCAAAATAACAACAAGAAACGTCTCTGAGCAAGACAACTAACGAATAACGATGAAGAACGAAAGCAGTTGGACGATAAACGAAGAAGAGGAAGGAAGAAAAGAAGCAACACGCCGTGAGAATACCTCACTGGATGGAAGTACCTATTGGATATTAGTAGCCATAGGGAACGTTGTCTCTGATCAACCAACCAAGGAGAAACCAAAGGGTTTATCTGCGACGAATAGCAGATGCAAGAAAAGATCAGAAGACAACAAGCGACCGAAGGATTACGACACAGAATGCATGATAAGCATTAGCCGATGCAAGAAAAGAGTAGAAGACAACAAGCGACCGAAGGATTACGACACAGAATGCATGATAAGCATTAGCCGACGCAAGAAAAGATCAGAAGACAACAAGCGACCGAAGGATTACGACCCGGAATGCATGATAAGCATTAGCCGATGCAAGAAAAGATCAGAAGACAACCAGCGACCGAAGGATTACGACACGGAATGCACAATAAGAAACAGCCTATGCAACCAAAGGATTATATGACAAGAAACGAACGAGAAATCACACCACTCAACTAGAGGAAAAGTGACATACAATATGCATAGGACGAGAAGAAAATGATTACAAAGAAAATACTGGGAGGACGAAATTGCATAAGAGGCGGCCAGTCGGCACGACAGAGGAAGAGGACCAGCAAGCTTCGACATACTGAACAGTCTACCTCCTACCCTCATCAACTAAGCCTTTTATCTCTTCCGAACCCTACCACTACCTACTACCACTACACGAATAACATGAAGTACCCTACACAACAGAATGGGGAGGCAAGCAATGCCACCAGGAAGACCGAGACGCCACATACCGCCATGAGCTGGACGGCCTGCTTCGACGACGGGTGCCTTGTGCACCTAAGCGACAAACAAGGGGCCTACTTTCCCCAGCGAACGAACCGACGACAGCCCCAGCGCAAGGGCACGAAAGTCCGCTGGGGTGAGCCAGCGGAAGAACCGAAGGCCCACCACGAGGTGGGGCAGTTCGTGGTCGAACTGCAGGAAGAGATGGTGAGGATGGCTGAAGAGATGAGCCGCCTCAAGGAGGAAAATCGGGCAATGAAGAGGAGGGTGGTCATCGCAGAGGAGAATGCCCGCAGGGCAAACATTGAGAACCGAAGCCGTGCATACAAGAAGCTCGAGCTTCAGACTCGAGTACAACGAGCAGCAGAGGATGTGGCCAAGTTGGCCAAAGCAATAGAGGAGGACAAGGAGTTTGCTGATTTTATCGGCATCACAGTCGAAGGCAAGGCGATCGATGCCAACGACGCTACGAACGGAGACAAGACTACGAAGCCTGAAGAAGTGGTCGCCTCATGGGATTAAGGCGAAGGAGTTAAGAGAAGGAAGGTTTTAGGATCGTGGGACCGATCCTAGTGGGGGAGGAAGCTAATGTCACAAACGGTGACTAGGGAAAGAATTGGTTTCACACTATTCACGGTTATGAATAGTAGATTTTGTGTTTCCTCTCACATGACTCGCACTTGCGAGCCATAGTTATTATTGTTACATGTTTATGTTATGCGCGTGACCACACTTGGTGGTCACTTGATATGTATTTTGCACATGACTCATAGTTATAAGTCATGGATCTCACACATGTGACCCCTTTGGGCACATGACTAGTTATGAGCGTGATGATTGGTTTGATATATTGCGCAGTTGACTATTAGGAGTCAGCTGATAGATTTCACGCTATGACTCACTTAGAGTCATAGGGGCGCGTGACTCATAGGTATGAGTCACCAGGGATAGGTATGTGAGGAGGCGCCGATATAAAAGGCGAGGTTTGGGTCCTGTAGTTAGCTCCTCACGCAGTCATCTAAGTACTTTCCTATCTACTATCTTGAATGATATTCTCTATATCCCTTTTTCATGATCGATATAGTAAGAGAGCAGCGTTGTCTGTTTACAACGTAGGAACGGCCTAAGAATGTTCTCCCCTACTATATGGATTGATCGTCACCTATTGCACTTTACCTCCCAAAGAGGGAATGTTACAATAGGCATTAGACAAGGGAGATGTGGAGAAGGAAGGCAATGTGGGGGGATGTGGTATCTGTTGAGAGGGGTGGAGGAAAGAGGAGAAAATGGGTATTTAGATACCCAAATGAGAAGTGGAATAAGGATTGTATTGAACCTATTGCTAGGAGAGGGGAGAGAGGGATTAGTCAAATGATAACTGGTTTTTTTTATGGTCAAACTCATGGTCTTTTTTTACCTGTTTTTCCTGATCCTGCTTCTGCTAGTGGTGGAGTTACTGGAAAGTCAATTATTGATGTCTATGATCATTATGACTTTCTAGGGATATGGGAGGATATCAGGGAAAAGGTTGGAGAAGAAGAGGTATTTTTTATCATTGACAATGCTAAGACTCACTTGCCATTTAGGAGATGGCTCAGAAGACAGGGAGTTGCTCTTATGGAAATTCCTGCCTATTCACCAGATCTCAATCCAATTGAAAATATTTGGTCTCTGGTGAAAGACAAGCTTCATAAGCACTATCCTGAGCTATATCTTATGAGGGGTGATGTCAATGTGGTCAAGAAGGCTATAGAGGAGGCAATCACTAATTGTTGGGAACTTTTGGACCCAAAGGTTTTTGATACTTTGGCAGGGTCAACGGTGGATAGAATAGAAGCAATTATTAAAGCTGATGGATAGTATACCAAATATTAATTTCTACTATGTATTTACATTTATTTAAATTTTTTGGGGTTATCATGATAGTGGGGTTGGTGGGGGAGGCCGTTTTCATTGCCGAAGATTTTCGCCCGTTGATACCGCGGTTATTTTTGTCCCCCGACAATATATTGTAGGAAAATAACTTAGATGATTGTGTGAAGAACTCCTAACCAAGAGGCCCTTTTTTTTTTTCTTTTTTTTTCTTTTTTTTCTGTTTTTTTTATCTCATGTATTCATTGTTAAGGTACAAGAACTCGCATGCAGCGCTAGCTATGGCGTAAAGAAAACCTTAATCCCAACGCAAATAACAAAGGAAAAACTCAACCCTTCTGCCCCAAGCTGGGTCAAGTACTCGACACATAACCAACAAATAGAATTTCAAAAGCGAAAAATAACAACTCAACAAAAGCTAACACGAAAAACCTACAACTATTTAAGCGAAAAAACAAACAACCCTACGGTTGAACTAAACAGAGGGCTCGGGAGATAAAGCAAAAGGCTCCCTAGCTGCCGGGGACGATGGAGAAACCGTAGACGTAAGAGGTGACACGACATAAGAGGCCATGGTGGGAGGAAACTTGGTACACGTCTCATTGATATAAGAGGCGAGTCCTAGGAGGGCGGGGGCGGAGGACCAAAGAGGGGCGTCGGCCCCGACGGAGGACACCCCCTGGAGGTGGAGGGCCCTTGGCGCAATTTTGGCTCTGCAGCGGAGGATGGCGTGACCAAAAGTTTCATCCTCCTCGCGGCACAAGGTGCAGAGGGGGGAGAGATCAGGTAGAGACCAGGAGGGGTGGGCGGCCAGGTAGCTTTTCTGGGCGCGCATTTGGTGGATGCGGCCGGCCATGAACTTGCATAGGCCCATGAATGGATGGGGTGTTGTACTGAGGGGAAAGGAGTAATATTCGGGTGGCGGGGCATCGTGTTTCGAAGAATCGAGCATCATGGCACGGGCTTTCCGTTGGAGGACGCGGTAGGAGGCTCCCATGAGAGCTTCAGAGGGGAGGGGCGGCAGGTTTGGAAGGAGGGAGGCCCCCAAGAGGGGTATCGTAGGAGAGTCCCCTATGAGGGGGAGGACGAGATGCGCGAGGGCGTCGACCGGGAGGTGAGTCCTAACCGGGGGCTTCGGCTCGGGGGTGGACCAGAGGAGAGACCTGACGTTGGGGTCGAGACCAACGCAGAGTGATCGTAGGTTTTCCTTCTCCCGATCAGGAAGGGCGGAGGGGAAAGTAAGAGGGAGACGGGCAGCCGCCGAGTTGATGGTGGGGGGGGAGCAGCACAGGCGAAGGGCCGCCATACAGCGCTTGTGGGACAAGAGGACCGAGAGTGGGGGGAGCGCAGACTCTGCAGCCAGTATGGTAGTAGGAGTGGACCTGAAGCAATTCGTAACCCATCTTTGGATGTGGTGCCAGTGGACGGCCATCATCTGGAGAAGCCCCTTGGTAGAGACAAAGAGGTCAGCCCCATACGAGAGTATAGGGAAGATAAGCGAGTAGGCCAGCTTGTGGCAGAGGTGAGGGGAGACCCCGGCTCCAAACCCTGAAAGCCTCCTGATCGCTGCGAAGGCGGCCTGGGAGAGGGCGAGCCGCCTGGAGAAGTGAGCAGTGGACGATATGTTCGGGAGAAACCAATAGCCTAACCAATGAAGCTGGGCAGCTGGGAAGAAGACCTGGCCATCCAGGGCAATCGGGGGGGGTGTGGGCTCACCCGGCGGGTCCCTCTGCTTGGGGGTGCGCCAGTGGATGAGTTCCGTCTTGGGTATGGAAAAGACAACCTTGACCACCATGGCTTTAGCCTTCATAACCCCAAAGGTCCTTTGAAGCAGCCTGACGTTGGTACTGTAGGAGGAGGAAGCCACAGTTATAGAAAAATCATCAACATAAGACAAAATGATCCCCTTCGGGACTACAACATGTAAGCAGGAAACATAAATTACAAACAACAAAGGAGAAATAGGGGACCCTTGTGGGGTCCCAACAGTAACAGACGAAAAAACCTTGGGAGAGCCCTGAAATAACAAACAGCACCTTCTGTTGGTCAAAAAGGAAAAAACCCAAGAAATCAAATAACGATTGACCCCCTTTCTGCAAAGGAGGGAACAAAGGATGGAGGCATCAACGTTGTCAAAACCGCCCTTGATGTCCAAAAACAAAGAAGAAACTTTCCTGCGAGACCTCTGAAGCGTGCGGACAGAATTAACCATTGCAGTACAGGCGTCGAAGGAGGAAAGGGTGGGAAGAGAGCCACACTGATTGGGAGACAGGAGCCCCTGAAAGCGGGCCACGGCAGAGAGGCGAGAGGCGACCATTCTTTCGAGGATCTTGGAGACCATTTCCAAGAGGACGATGATGCGAAAGGAAGCAGGCGAGTCGTAGGAGGCCTTGCCAGGCTTGTCCAGAACGACCCCGTGGGCGCGCTTGAGGGAAGCGGGGTGATGGCCGTACGCCAAGAGAGGAGCCAGGAGGGAGGTGAGGATATAGGGATGGGCCCTATGAAGGGCTTTCCACACAGAGTAGGGAATGGTGTCCGGACCGGGGGCGGAAGATGGGGAGTACTTGGAGAGAGCCAGGGAGACTTACTCAGGGGTCAGGGGGGGGCATCGCTGAAAGCAGAGAGGTTGGGAGGTAGTGAGGCAACGGCCTTTTCGGGAAAGAAGTGAGCCAGGAGGGAGGAATTGATGTCCAGCCGGGTAACAGCATCCGGAAAGGACAGAAAGCGAGAAACGGGCCAGCCTAGGGAAAACTTCTTGACCGTCCAAATGGAACGAGGGGTGGCGTCCGCCAGGAGGGACCTCCAGTGGGCATTCTTTGCACTCTTAATGGCCTTAAAATACCCATTTTTGGAGAGCTTGCCCACTACCCTATCCTGTGGGGAGAGGGAGGTTCTGGCTTTGCGGGACGCAGAATGATGTTCCCGGCGAAGAAGGGACAACAGGGGGGACCACCAGGGCTTGGACCTACTTGAGGGGCGTGAGAGGGGGGTGTGGCTGATTAGTAGGGAAGTCACGGAACGAAGCGCACCGTCAAACCAGGTTTCTAGGGCGACAAGAGGGGAGTTGTCGGGAGACGGGGGGATTTTGAGGTCAGAGAGAAGAGGCGAGAGGGCAGCCCAATCTGTCAAAAGCCAGTTGGGAGCTGGAGGCGAGGATGCAGCCTCGGATGTTGCAGCAAAATAGAAATAGGAATGTGATCTGAACTAGTGGAGGGGAGCGAAGTGTCCCAACCTTGAACAAAAGGATGCAATAAGGGTGAGGCAAAGGCAAAATCAATAACGGACGGTCTGGAGGTGCCTCCAAAAGGAAACCTTGTAAATACCCCAGGGGTGTTCAGAAAGGAAAAGGCTAACTCAGAAGCCCTCTGAAAGTATGGGAAAAACAAAGCCAGCTCCTTACTGGAGTGGCGACGGGCGGGATCAGATAAAGGATGATGCAAGTTGAAATCCCCAACCACAAGAAGGGGAACCACAGAAATCGGAAAAGCCAGCAAGGGCGGGATGGGAACCACGTCCCTCCCTCTGGGGGGGGAGTTGTACAAATTTAAAATGCGAAACGAGGGAAAACTAGCCCCAAACAGGTCCTTAGTATGCACATTAAGTGAAAACACATCTGACCTTCCCATAGAGTTGGGAAGGACCGAGACCTCCTTTTGAAAAGCCATCGAAACATAAAACGCAACTTTGGGTTTGGGGGCGGAGGAAGCAGGAAAAAAACTCTCAAAACCTTGAAAGCTAGGGAGGCGACCCTTCCAAAAAGGAGGGTCTTGTAGAGCCACAACAGAAGGATAGTTAGCAACTTCGCTAAAAGAATTAAACAAAGAAAGAAACACATTCCAGCGCCCTAGGCAGTTGTGTTGAACGAGATGAAGAGAGAGGAGGGGGGCCGGCCCCCTCAGGTGTCCGAAAGGGTCATGAGACATTTACCGGTGCGAGGCTGACGCGTCTCTGGGGGCGGAGTAGGGGCTAAGGTCCACATCGGGGAGTGGGCGGCCAGACCTTGAGGAAGAACGACGGGGAGGAACAAAGGGGCCCGGCCTCGGAGTGACCAATGGGTCAGCACCGGACGGGATAGGACGAGGCTCAGGAGTACTTGGGACCAGATCCAAGGGGGAGGGGAGGGAGGAGCCAGATGTATCCATGGCATCAGAGTCGACCAGTGGAGGCATCTGTAGAGGATTAGCGGAGGGGTGCTCGGGACAATCTCTGTCCCTGGCGGAGTGAGGACCGTGGCAGTTAGGGCACCTGGCCGGGGAGGCTATGCAGCATCCGAGAACGGGCCTGATGTTCCCTTCCTTGGGACACGTGGGATTAGAGCAACGATGGTCCGCCTTTGAGTGGGGACCCGCGCAGAGCTGGCAAACGGTGGATTCCTTGCAAAGGGGTTTCAGATGCCCAAACTTCCAGCAGTTGAAACACTGGCTCTGAGCATTGCTAGAGTAGGCCCTTTTTACCTTGCGATTGTCGCCAAAAAGGAGGATGCGGGGGGGGTCGGTCATGAGCCACGCCAAATCCGCTGGGACATGGGCGATGACAGAGAAGGCTTTTTTTCCATCAGTTCTAGCAGCACGGTCAGCATTAAGAAAGCGGGAGCGGATGATGACAAGGTTTTTGGCATTATCCACACCAGCCAGGAGGAGTGGATGAAGCTCCTCATCCGTCTCAGGGTGCGCATCCATAGGTATACCATGAATGGCGAACTGAACATCGGTAGGAGGGTAGCGGAAGTGTTGCCATGGATTATCATTTACTGGGAAAGATTGATTGAGTCTGGCCGTGAAGGCATCAAAGAAGGGAGCGTAACATGAGGCGGGGACGAGCGGGTCGGCCACAGTGAGAGAGATGGCCCCCTTTGGGCTAACCGAGACTCTGAAAGACTTTGGGAGTTCAGAGCCGGCTTCCCAGAGGACAGAGGCAGCGATGTCAGGGAAATGAACACGGATGGAGGATTCCTGCGGGTGGGGGCAGTGGGTCGAGCAAGGAGCAAAAACCCTTCCGGCAGCACTAGGGAGAGTGGCAGGACCCTTTTGAGAGGCATCCTGTGTGACGGCCGCAACTTTGCTTGCGGAAGTGCGGGGGGGAGAGTTTTTGCCTTTACCTTTGGCTTTGGCTTTATTAGCCCTAACCGCGGCGTCGAACTCAGAGGTACCACCATGGATAACCTGGGCGTATGATTTTGCCTGAGGGGGGGCAACGAGGAGGGGGGGGGGGCAAGAGCGGTAGGGAGCACATGGGACGAGCCAGAGGGGCCGGGGTGAGAGGGAGGAGGAGGTGGGTGGAGGGGGGCGACCCCCTTTCTGGGGGGCACTCGTGGGAGGGGGGGCGGCCATCCTATGTGACAGGTCGCATAGGGCGTTCCGGATTTCCCGGAGTTGCTCGTTCGGGGAGTTGGGACCTGAGACTGCAGGTCATGGACTGTGGACCGGAGCTC
>NESQ01000790.1:0-13301 GCA_003070745.1 Tuber borchii | reverse complement strand
GGAATGTTTTTGCTGGTAGATGCAAAGGATTTGAAATTGCAGCTCAAGTCATCTAGTATCAGTGGATCATGGAGTTATTTAAAAATATCTTGGATGGGATCTTAATTTCAAATGTCTGGATGAGAACTTCAGTTTCTAGACTTGGGACAAGAGATTTCGTCTCAGGACCAGAGGGCAACCTGCTTTTTCAGAAGATGCTGTTTGGAGAACAGACTAGGAGAAATCAAACAAGAGAGTCCTGGTCTAAAAGCTTCCAACTATTCTTGGGCTTTAACCACTGCTACAGCTAATCAAACTCTGGCTTACTCTAAATGTTCCTCCCAATTTGAGAATGGTCTTATATATTCTCAGTTCTATTCACCCTTAAAGTCACTTTTTGATGCTGGTAGCATTTATCCATTTCAGAATTCTAGCCTGGATTACCTTTCCTTAAGTCCAGAAATTCTGAAACTTTGGCAATCATCAGGAATAGCTGGAGAGAGATTTCAGGTTGATATGGAAAAGTTAGAAAAATCATACACTCATTCCAGAGATAGAGTTCTTCTCTCATTGAAAACAGCAATTCAACAAAGAAGATCTTTTGGCCTCAGACAGGAACATAGAGTATCTTTCCAGCTTTTTCAAGCTTTGAAGGAGAGAGCTGATGAAATTCAATTTTCTGAACTTCCAGATTCCTGTTACATGCAAAACTCAGAAGAAATCTTACACTTTCTTTATGCAAATTTTTGAGATTTGGATTGGGCTTAGAATATTCTGCTAGCAAACTAAAGGCTTGCAGTTTTGAACAATCTCATGATTTGTCAAGTATTCTAAGAATGTTTCTTCAACTACAAAAGGCCTCTTTCACAAATTCCTTGTTGGAATCACAAGGAGATGTGTGGAGAAGTCAAACTGCAGCTGGTGTTAAGAATAGATCTGGATTAGGCCTGAAACATCAGCTAGCAGCCTACAAGTTCTGTTGGCTATCACCACCTGTGATTGATTGGAATAAGTGGACATTTGGGAAAAGTTTTTCTCAATCTACAGCCTTTGACTATATTCACATTCATCCAACTGCTCTACACAAGTCCAACCACCTACTTACCAGAAGTCTCAGTGGGAAATATTGGAAAGATTTGGAGAGCTGTTAAGAGAAATTGAAGATTGTTCTAGTCATGAAACATACAGAATACTAGCCTTTCTGGGAACAATAGTGATTCAAAAGTTTAGAACAGATGTTTGGACTGCATTGTTCAAATTCTGTGACTCTGAGTGGAAGGAGGATAGTGAGACTAAGAAAGAGATGGCTTTAAAGGGACAATTACCCTTGGATTATGACAATGTTCTGAGCTTTTCACCTTCAAGATTTGCTAGAATTAAGTATTCTAACAAGCATAAACTTAACTTGCAGGAGAGATGGGAAATCCTATTTCATACTCAAGATAAGTGGGAAGAGCAGGATTTAAGAAAAGCATGGAAAGACAAACCTTACAGGCTTTACTTTGAGAAGTGTTATACTTTGATCTCAGAAGCATGTGATGCAAAAACTGCACAGTGTTGGGAATATTTACTGGTTGAGACACAATTTGCAAGAGCAAATTTTCTTCTACCATCACCAGCAAAACATTCCTTTCTACAGAAGCAAACACAGGTAGGTCAGGTATCTAAGATTTATTGGGTGCCATTACAATATGAATCTTGGCCACTGTCTGTTGGATGGAGAACCCTACCAGTAAAAGGATCTCAGGGGGATCAATGGAAGAAATGGAGTATTGACTATTATAGTCCAATTCCAGAGGAGTATGAATCACCAAGTAGTCTTTTTATGGAAACATTGCAACCTCAGCAAGTACTTGACAGATTTCTGAAAAAGATATTACACAAATAAAATGTTTTTCTAAAAGTATTTGTCATATAATATATTTTTAAATGGAAATGGTCTATACTCTTAGAGGAAATTGTATGTTAACTTGGTAAGGTTATTGTTCAATAAACAATATATATATACAAGAAATGAGTTGAAAGAAAGTGAAGATTTGAAACTAATATTGACTGAGAAAGAAAGTTGAGTTTATTTAGAATAAACTTGTAATAAAAAGTCAGATGTTATTAAGATATAAATATTTTTTCAGAAAACTTTTTTTTTCAAAAACTTAATACTTTTGTTATAAAATAAGATCTCTTTTATAAAAAATATAAAAGTTTTCTTTAACTAAAAGATTCTCCAGAAAATTACACTTTTCTTAAAAATATGAAAAGTTTTCCCTAAAAAATAAAACTCTTTCTTGAACAAATACACTCTTCACTGGAATAAAACTTGGTGCAGGTAAAAAACACTTATTTCATGAATAAATCTCTTGACAATTTCAAGAAAAAAACAATAAATTTTATTTAGATAAAAAGTTTTTTAAAAATACCTTGTGTTTTTTATTGATACAAAAGTTTCTGAGAAGAAAAAACTTTTTCTTTGAAATATCCAAAATTACTGAAGAAAATATAACTTTTCAAAGAAATAGGAGACTATTCTCAGAAATATGTAAATTTTTTCTAAATTATAAAATATTTCTCATATACCTAAAATCTTCTTGGAAACTGAAAACTTTTCAGAAAAAGATAGAAATTATCCTGTCCGGAAACAATTTCTACTAGAAAATAAAAGCTTTTTAAACAAAACTTTTCTCAGTAATATACCACTTTCCTTGGTGAAATTGAATCTTTCCAAAAACAATAAATTTTTTTTTAAAACTTAACACTTTACTGATAAAAATCTATCTTTGCAATAAAAAATTACAATGTTTTAACCATAATGAAAAGTATTAAGAAATACTTTTTTAAAATATATATGTTCTCAGGAGAATAGTTTGTTTAGGAATATAATTACTTTTCCAAAAGAGTAATACTAAATTGAGAAAATGCAAGAATATATAGGAAAGTACAAAGATCAACATATAATAAGTAAGAAGATAATAATCCTACAGGTTCTTTATCCTTTCTATTAATCTTTCACTCAGATCTCTAATCTCTGTTCTTTGCTGCTCTCTGGCCTCTTGAGATCTTTTTTTCTCCTGCTCTAATTGCTCAATCCTTTTTTCTAACTCAGCATTCTGCTCTAGCTTGCCTCTGAACTCCTTTCCCATTGTTTTCAGGTCCCTTTTCAGTTGATTCAAGGCTGGTTTAGAGATAACAACCTCATCTGGTCCTGCAATCACAGAATCTTGCTTAACTAGCTTAAGACCATGTTCTTGCAAATAAAGGGAGAGTTGAAGATCTCTTTTATATGCTTCCACAATTTCTACAAGGCAGATTAGTATTCAGTGACTCTCATATTAAAAGTTAGAAACTTACTCTGATGTTGTTTAATTTCTTTCAATATTGTGGCTTCAGGTCCTGGAGGATATGAGGAAGTATCTGGTTCTTCAGGAATAGAATCTGAGAAGAACCATTGTTTGGAGAATCTAATGGATCAGGATAACCCCCTTCATATAACTATAAGGCATATTAGTTTTAAATATGCAAATCTCTAAAGTTGTAAGGATTTTGACAAACTTTTTGAATTGAAAGATATTCTGTATGAAAATTATAGGATGAAGGAGGTTGAGGACCAGGACTGTGAACACTAGGAGAAGCTGGAGGTCCAGGAGTTGGTACTTTATCAAGAGTTTTGTGTCCAGAATGTAATAACTCTATAAGATTTCTGTTATTAGTTACTTCTAAATATAAGAAAAGGGGAATATGTAGCAAGATTGGGATTGTAATACCTTCTTGAGTAGAAACCTGGACTTCTAATATTCTACTATCTCTCTCTTGATAGCTATCCTCCTCATCACTATCTGCTTGCTCATTTTTCTCCTCATCATATTCAGTCTCAGAATCTATAGCTTCATTATCAAGTTCCATATTTTCTGAGGCAAGATTTTCCTCTGATTCCTGATCAAACTCCATTGAGTACTTGAAGTATTTGTTTGTCTTCTGGGTCTCTTAGTCTAGAGAATAAGGCATATTAGTATAGGAGATAAGTAGGATATATAATAGTAAGGTTAATATAGAAGTAACTTACCTTCTCCTCAAAGGAACCATGACTTGCTCTACCTCATTTAGGCTTGATCATAACAGAATCTGGGATGAGAGAAGGGTCCTGTGAAGCAGATTGACTCTTCTTTTTGGAGGCCTCTAACTCTTTTCTAAAAGCCAATGCTTCTGACTCATAATCCTAGGTTTGAGATATTAGTTTTATAACAATCAAAATCTAACTTAATTAATACTAGTAGGATCATGATAAAGGAGAAGAAGACATAGCTAAGTAGAAAAATCATTGAATAATAATAAAATGAATAAGAAGAAATAAGTTTTATCTAAAAAAGTAAACTTATTAATAGAAGAGAAAAGACTTTTTTAAAAAAATTGTTATAAGAAAAAGGTTTCTTTTAAAATAATAATAAGAAAAGGGTTCTTGAAAACAGTGATTCTTATTAGAGAAGTATTGTTTTTAAAATAATAACAAGAGAAAAGACTTTTTAAAAAAAAATTGTTGTAAGAAAAAGGTTTCTTTTAAAATAGTAATAAGAAAAGGATTCTTTAAAAAAGTGATTCTTATTAAAAAAGTAGTATTTTTAAAAATAATAACTAGAGAAAAAACTTTTTTTAAAAAAAAAGTAATAAGAGAAAAACTTTTTTAAAAAGCTTTCTAGAGAGAAAGAGCTTATGAAAGGAAAACTTATATTCCAACAAGAATGAAGTATTGATTTTAATAGAAAGAATAGATTCTATGAGAAAAAAAAAAAGAAAAATTTAATTTTCAAATTGAATAAAGATTAAACATACCTTAAGGCCTTCCCAGTCTAGTGGTTCAACTATCAACCATCCCAATCTGATACCCATCTTCAAATAGTGATATTCTTCTCTGATAATATTATGAAGAGGTCTACCTTGCCAAGTAGTATCCTTGAACTTGCTAAATTCTACCCACCACTTTCTCCATTCTGGTGTAGCTCCTCCATCCTGTTTAACAATCAAACAAAATGACTTATTCTGTCCATCATGGATTGAGTTAAACTTTGGTTTGATTATCTCTCCCAACTAATCAACTATTATAACAAAACTTTTTAGTTATCATAACAAGTATTAAATATGTGGAAAAGAAACTTACAAACTGTTTTAATGATAAGATTCTTAGTTATAGCAATTTTGTTTTTACCCCATCCCTTAAATTTACCACTTACAGATGGAATCTGATAAGTAGAAATTTCTTGCCCAGTGGAAAGAAGGGGAATGGTTATCTTTTGGTAGACATTCTGGTAAGTGGTGGAATAAAGAGTAGGATAATATTCTTGAAAAAAATAAGAAAGTTGGATTGGGATATATTTCTCAGATAAAGGGAGAGTTGTTGAGAGAAAGTGTCAAGTTAAAAGAGGTGGGAAATGAGAAATATATAAGTTGATAAAAGCTAAGAATAGATATATCAGTAATATCAAATCAGATAAAAAGTAATGAGTTGGTCAAATTCTATTTTATGATATCATTTTTTCAAACTATAAATAATATATGGAAAATGAAAAAAACTTTTTCTTACAACCTTTAAATAACCAAGAATGTAAATAGAAGTTTATAGAAATATAAAGAATCCAAGAAATCTCAACAATGTGAATAGCAAATAAGTTTCACCTCAAACTCAGCAAATAAGTAATACTTAGAGAATAGTTATAGAGACAAGAGAGAAAAAAATTTTGATCAAGTATGAAGTAATAGAAACACTCCAACAAGAATCTTAACTAGCAGATTTCATATTAGCTAGTAAAATACTAACAATTTCTCTTTTAATTTTTAACATATCCTTTTGACCATAACCCAACTCCTCTCCTCTAAGTAATAACCTGGCAGTATGCATTGCAAAGTAAGCACAATCATTGGAATTCACCTGTTTAGGATGATTTTTCTAGTTTCTGTTAGTTAAGTATAAGTATTAGGATTGAAAAGATTAACCTTAGGCTGGATAAATTTCCAATCTGGAATAGGGGGTGTGGTAGACTTGGAGGAAATCAAGCCTTTATTTTGAGCCTGTTTCCAAGAGGCAAGTTGTAGTTCTTTCAGGAAAGCTTTTAACTTCTATAAAAATGAATTAGTAAAACTTTTAAATAGTCAAAGAGGGGAAACTCAAACATCCTGAACCATTTTCTGTAATGGATATCCCAAGGAGTCAAAGATTTCAATCAATTGACTTTGTATACCAACTCTGATAAGAATCCAGTGATTGTGGTTAATATTAAGAGGAAAGTAAAGAAATTCCAGAAGATGCCAGAAATAGAAACAGTACAAATTATTAATAGCAGCAGGGAGTATAACATCAGAAAAGTTTTTAATCATAGTAGTTGGAATAGAAGAAACAAGTGTGGAGAGTGAGGCAATTGTACAATCTTTTCTGTCATGTGAAGCAGCAAAAGAAAATAGAATAGAGAACCAGGCATCTAAGACAGGATCACTGGTATAATAAGTCTTGATAGTATTTGTCATCTTTTTTAAAAGTGTCCATTGTAAAATAAACTGTCCATCAACAGTTTTTAGAGCTGCCTGGGCTCTTTGAGCTTTAGGAATCTTCTTAATCTTTTGATAGAACAGAGTGGTGGTTCTTTCTGATGTGGAGGGTAGTGGCTTAGGAGGAGGCAAGTTTGGTATCTAAAAAATATTTAGCTGAGAGTAAGTAAAAAATATTTAGCTGAGAGTAAGCTCAAGGGAAAATAATAGAGAGAGAGTAGAATTATATCTTAGAAGAAAGAATAACTTAATATTAGGGAATTTCTGTTTAAAAAAAGTATATTTCAAAGAAAGGTTTTGCAAAAAGTTTGTGAAAAAAGTTTGTGAAAAAAGTTTGTGAAAAAAGTTTGTGAAAAAAGTTTGTGAAAAAAGTTTCTAAAAAAAGTTTCTACAAAAAATTTGTGAAAAAAGTTTGTGAAAAAAGTTTGTGAAAAAAGTTTGTGAAAAAAGTTTCTAAAAAAAAGTTTGTGAAAAAAGTTTGTGAAAAAAGTTTCTAAAAAAAGTTTGTGAAAAAAGTTTCTAAAAAAAGTTTGTGAAAAAAGTTTCTAAAAAAAGTTTGTGAAAAAAGTTTCTAACAAAAGTTTGTGAAAAAAGTTTGTGAAAAAAGTTTTTGAAAAAAGTTTATGAAAAAAGTTTCTGAAAAAAGTTTGTGAAAAAAGTTTCTGAAAAAAGTTTATGAAAAAAGTTTCTGAAAAAAGAGGCTAAAAAAGTATTATGAAAACACTTTCTGAAAAAGATTTTTGAAAAAAGTTTGTGAAAAAAGATTTAATGAAAAAGTTTCTGAAAAAGTTTCTGAAAAAAGGTTCTCAAAAACTTTTTTAAAACTTTTTTTTGAAATTCTTTTTTCCTAAAAAGAAAATCTTTTTCATAAGAAATACATTGCTATAGGAAACTATTTCTTATGAAAAATATATCCTGAAGATAAATTTTTTCAATAAAATAATGCTTTTTCAAATAAATAAGTATGTAAAAATAATTCTAATAAGAAAAATTATATACTTACAGCAATCACTCTATTAATGTCTCCCCACATATCTAGTACAGTAGAAATATACTGATTCAGTGCATTCTTTTGCATCTGCAGAGCACTAACTTGATACTCCAATCTTGATAATTCTAGATTTTCATCTATTCTTGGAAGAGTTCTTGTAGAGATAACTAGAACAATCTATATTAATAATTATCACTAATAAAATAAACTTGTAAGATATCTTCTTACCAACTGGCTCATCCTCTGATACCAATGTACTTGTTTCTGCAGTCATTTCTGGATTTTCTGAAGTCTAAGAGATGTGAACTCAAATTAGCTCTATATATGAGAGAAAATATTCTGGTTAATACTACCTCTGTCTTAACTTTAAGCTTCATTAATTGTTCCCTACGGAGTCTGAAAACAAGAACTGTCTGGGGAGATGTAGGAGGAGAGGAAGGACAAGCATTATCCTGTTTTGTAGTTTCTGAATCTGATTCAACTTTCAAATCATCCACTCTCTTGAACAACTCAGTAAAAATATCTGGAGAAGGCATAGTTGAAAGATTTATGATAGCAAAGATAATAATAATAAAAAGATAGGAGAGTTTTGATAATTGGAAAAATAAAAAAGTAGTATTAAGTATAGAGAGCAAGTGGAAGGAGATTATGGGAGGAGAATTGTGTATAAATAGCAATTATAGAAATGATTATAGAAATGATAATCAAACATAATTAGCATAATAAGATTCATATTATATCCAAATACAGAAACTGTATTAAGATGAGAGAAATTTAAAAATATAATTAGTATATAATATATACTATGAAAAAATGTGAGATATGTTACTTGACCTATTTTTAGCAAATGAGTCATTAATGAAAATCTAATATATAATATTTTTAGTACCTATATAACAGGGATGATAAGTTGACATATGATATATGATATAAGAATAAAGTTGGATGAGTCAATGAGTAAGAGATGGTAGTTATATATAATACTTGTACTCTGTATAATTATAATTGTCTTTTGCTTCTTATCAAGTCATATACCATATCATTGCCCTACCCTCTTTGAAAATTTAAAAATTCTCTGACTTTGTCTGATCTTTTACTCTCTATCATGTCAACCACTATTTCCAAATTTCATTTATTTAATACTACTTTAGAGATTGAAAAGTATACAATGGAGAATAATACAGACAGATATTGGGACTTTGAAAAGAGAAAGGTTATTATGTTTAAAAATGTAATAACTAAATTTGCTTGTAAGTTTCAATTATCTTTGAATTTATACTTAAAATACTTATGTTAGGTGCAATCAGATGATGAAATTGGGATAATTATAAATTCAGGGTATGATTTTATAAAAGATGGCAAGAATACAGATTTTGCAATAATCTTTGATCCAAGGGAAAATACACTAGATCATGTTAGAAGATGGTAGTATAAATTCAGCAGATGTGAGGCAGTTGGTATAAGAGGAACAAAATTGGAGTTGGCTAGTATCTCAGATTATAACAACTTGAAGGATTGTATAAGAAAAAAATGGTTGTTAATTACAGGACCAAACTGGAGTGGTATTGAGGTAAGTTTGATTTTCTTTTCTAGAGAGAAGTTTTCAAGGGAAATATAATGATTGTGAAAGTTTTTTTATAAAAAAGTGTTTTTCTTGATAAACTATTATTTTTGATGAAGGATTTTTTTTAAAAAGATTTTTTCTTGATAAAGATTTTTTCTTGAAAAACTTTTTCTTGATAAACTTTTCTGGAAAAAGTTTTCTGAAAAAGTTTTTTTCTTAAGAAACTTTTCTTGATAAACTTTTCTGAAAAAGTTTTTTGAAAAAGTTTTTTTTGAGAAATTTTGTTTTCTTGAGAAACTATTGTCTTAATAAAGTTTATTTCTTGAGCATTTTCTTGAAAAGAATTTCTTAGTAAATACTTTTTTTATTATAGCTATTTTCTCTTTCTTGTATACTTCAAAGATTGATGTGCTGATTTTCAGAATTTTTATATAGAACTATCACCAAGAGGTTATATCTTCAAGAGTAGCCTACTCTGCTATTGCTGCCATGAACTATTCAGAAGGGCAGGGCCAGTATACTATTGAAAGCTCCCATCAGGTTAACCCTTTGGTATATAACTCTCTTTTATAAGATTTTATTTCTATTACTTACTATAATATCTTATTCTTTATACATTTATCAGATTATCAATCAACAAAGCTCTGCAATTCCCTTATCTACTACCTCTCAATCCTCTCTTCATCATTTACCTGATCACATATCTTTATCTTCTTTATCACCCACTGCATTAGTCAATCAATCAATTTCCCTAAAGCAAACTATTACTGAAGGTAATATATTTATTTTTCAAGATAAATATTACTTTCATCCAAGTATTAATTTAAAATTACTATTTAGCAATACCTTCTCCTTGTCCTATTCCACCTTTCTCAATCTTTAGAACTGTAAGTTTAATTGCTGTTTTATTATTCAAAAGATAATTTTGCTAATTTGTAAAATAGTTTTCTCAATCAGATTGGCATGATTGTTTGAAATCAAACAATATTTGTGATTTTTCAACCTCAAGTATAGAACCAATTGGTCTTACTACTGAAAAAAAAGAAGGAGTTATTGATGATGTTAGAAAACTTGATTATACTCAAGGTATGTTTTAGTTATCTTTAGACATTTATGCAGTAGATATTAAAATTGCTAGATCTTCTTAGTAGTATGAGAGCAAAGTTGGAGTTTTCTTTCTACTTGAGAAATCATGATTTGAAAGTAGTTGATCAGACTAGTAACATTCTGAAAGAGGGAGAAACTATCATTTCAAGGATTGAGTATGAGAAGCTGCTGGATTCAAAATTAAAATTGTCAAAAGAATTAGAATCTTTAACAGCTGGGAATGTTGGTCTTGAACAGAGAATTGAAGCTATGGAGAAAGAAGACAAAAATTGGAAAATCAAGGAAGAAAGTGAAAAGATGGAATCTTTGAAATTGGTAGAGGATTTAAGAAATATTATTTTTCATTCTTAGATTAACTCTTTTCTTTAAACTTTTCTATTAGTAACTATTTTTCTGTATCTTTCAAACTATTCTATTAATAAGCATTTATAATATGAGAATTTGTATTTTTGTAAAAATAGTTTATGAGAAAAAGAGAGGAATGAAAAATGAATTGAAAAGATGAGTTTAAATAAGTGAGTAAGAGGTATATAGACCACCTTGAAGATCTTTTATAATAAAAGGTAATATTGAGTTCCACAACTTCTATAAAACTGAGATAGAATCAATCTAGTTGTTGTGAAGAAATGTGCTATTGATTTAAATTCTACTACTATAAAAACTGATACTTCTTATACGGAAGACGGCAAGTTCAGGATATTCTTCGATCGTGTATGGATAAGTATTATACCATTATGGAACTAGTGTCATGTCTAATAATCTTAAAAATACAGAAATATAATCCTTCAAGCGGGTATCAAGAAATGTGCCATCAACTTAATATCCATCAGAATATAATCCAATATGGGCTTAATAGAAGAGAACAACTTCATGAGATCTAATCGCGTAGAGACAGATCATGTACTATTATGTAGATGGTATTAGGCCAAACAATCTGAGGGAAAGAGTATGGCAAACGGTCGAGTAGATCTGGAGTAGTCTACTATTGAGAGAGAGTCCACTGGTGTTACGCACATGAGAATAGCTCACCAGTATTATTAGTAGAGGCTACGCCACCATAATGGAGGAGTGTATGACCAACCTCAGCTTACCGTGGTAGGAGCAACTGGAGGCATCTATGTTGACTACTCAGGATACTGGAAGAACTCACGTTCCATGAGTATGATTAGTGATTGGAAAGATAAAGTGAGAGTACTTTATTCATTCTCCGGTACATATGCATATATTGCATTATGTGTTATTATCTGGCTATTCGGACTGATCACTCGATAGTTCACGATAAAGACTATTGGGATATTGGCATTGCGACTACATATATGATCTTAGTCTATTAGGACAAAGAGATCGAAGACTATCCACTAGTGGAGTGGGGACACCCTCAGATGAAATAGATGTCGGGAGTTCTCTGAGTTTGAGTAAGGCAATTATTCAGGTTCAAAGAGTGTTTGCACTTCCTTTGACGAAGCTGAAATCTTAGAAAGATACATGATTGTTAGGATACAGGAAGTAGCGAGAATTTAGTATAAGTAGTAAGGGCTATTCCCCGGAGTTTGAGAAAATCAAGCAATAGAGAAGAGACCTTAACAATATAACAAGTTTTTAAGTTTAAAGTTTGAGAACTTCTATTTTATTATCTTACCTTTATCGAACCATTATTACTCGAGCCTTCCTGACTTTCCTCCGTTATCTTGAATACTATACGGCCTAGCTCTCTCTATTTCTTTGAGTTAGTTACCCTGTAATATAGCACCTGGAAAATTGTGAAGATGGAGCTTGAGAGATTTTATGGGAATGATAGCATAATTTCCTATATATAGATCAAACTACAAACCACTTGGACACCCTCCTACTCGCGTAGGTGCTGATCAGTTGATTTGTATAGGAAAGCACCACTGATCTTTTTTGCTCTAAATTTTGTAAGCTTATCATAACTTAAGAAAGTTTTCTACTGAGTATTATACTAGCTGCCAGAGCAAGGAAAGAGCCCAAGTGGCTTGTGCTTTCGTCTCAGCAATGCCTTAACTACTAGTACTGGTGCTCCAGCATTTACTTGTATTTTACTTGAGGGGGCTTGGTTTGTTGCTAGCACTGTCGGCCCCACCTTCTACGAAGGTACAGCGCCTAAGTTTTGAATATTTTACTTGCAGGGGGTGCTGCGCTAGCAGGGGCCAAGGCAGCAAATTGGGCATAAGGACAGCGAATTGGGTATAGTGCCAGTGGTTACCCAATTTGCTGCCTTGGCCCCTGCTAGTAAAATATTCAAAACTTAGGCGCTGTTCCTTTGTAAGCTTGTAGTAGCATGGAAAACAACAAAACTCAGGACACAATCGATCGGATTTATAAACTTCCCACTTGCCCGGAAGTACCCTGAAATTAGCGCACAGTACCGTGCATTGCCGGCAATTGTAACGCAAGGTGTTTGAGTTTACTTGATGTCTCCTGTTACTAGTGAATTTACCATCAAGGCACAATAGGACTTGCAGTGATGTACCAGTATCGGTGGCAGCCGGTGCCAAACACCGTAGCCATTTTTGGATTTCCATACAGGGGCAAAGCTGCACTCTACTGATTAACCGTCACAAGCTAGGCTTCTCTCCACTCAGCTTCATACACCTACGGCAGTTCCGACCATTCTATAGTTCGTCGGGGGGCTAAGAGATCTTGTTAAGAAACGACAGTATCTGGGAAGTATTTTTTCTTAATCGGAAATAGATCAATGGCATTTGGCGAGTATTGTTCCTTGGCTGGAAATATCTTCCTTGGCGTTTTCAACTGAGACATGTTCAACCGGTTTCTTAGACGCACAGAAGGGCTAAGGGGTAGTCTGTTCTGCGCAACTTATTTAACCTACCTCCTCTACCTTCCTGAGCCCAAAATCACATACATAGTCTAGCTTGGCCCGAAAGGGTTAGTGTTAGGGTTAGGGTTAGGCCACGAGCGAGCGAAGCGAGCAAGTGGTAGATGGTACTGTGTACCGGGGAAAGACTTGAAGTGAAGAGTGTTGTAAAAAAGGCGAGGAGCGTAGACAAGTTCTAGTGCAATGATGTCAATAGAAGTGATGCTTGTTTCGTCTTAAGGGTTAGGCCACGAGCGAGCGAAGCGAGCAAGTGGGGAGGTCTACTGTGTAGACGG